>RJWM01037881.1:0-17171 GCA_004363535.1 Dasyprocta punctata | reverse complement strand
TAGTGCCATTTTCCACCAAAACTCTGGTTCATAAATCTTAAGCACACCAATTATAAATAAAAATGTTATTTATAAAACTTTCCAGTATTTATTTCCATACAGCATAAAGGCTACAAAAAATCAGTAACAACAAATAATGTGAAAAAAGTAAGCAAATGTGAGGAAGTTAAGCATTTTAGTTGTTTAAAACCTCACTCTGCTTGACTTTTTTCCAGGTCAAAAGGACAGAGTATATAGTGGTAATATATGTAAGCCTTTTATTTTTACCTACAGAACAATTAATACCAGTACAATATGTATTGAAGTTTTGCACATGGCTCCATATAAAATACACATACAATTTTAAAAATTATAGTATCATGCCCACTCGTGGTTCCACCATCCAGTTTAAAAAATAAACATTGCAAAATCCTTTGATTTTAACTCCTTAGGTGTGCATCTAAAAGCCTATTTTCTTACTGATTTCTTGGTATCCAATATCCTGCATCTTATGTTTATCATTTGTCTTTTGTTATAAGTTGGCACACATGTCTAACATTACATTATTTATGCTTTCATGTTTTATGTTTGTATGTTTTACAGTTTATACAAATATATATTCCTCTGCAACCTTCTTTTGCTTCTCAATATTATTATGACATTCATCCATGTTGCTATATGTAGCTATAACTAAATTTTATTTTATCATAACAAAACTCAATTATGCACTCTTCTATATATGGATATTTAGGTTATCTCTAGATTTTGTTATCATGAAAAATTATGCTTTATATAGGAACAGAAATTTCTCAGAAATTTCTCAATATCTAGGAGTAGACTTTCTAAATTGTAGGATATGTTCATCTTCTTCAACCTTATTAAATAATGCCTAGATAGCCAGGTGTGGTGGTGCACACCTTTAATTTCAGCACTTGGGAGGATGAGGTAGGTGGAGCATTGTGAGTTTGAGGCCTGTTGGGCTACAGTGTGAGTAAGGCTGGCCTGAACTATGTAGTATGATCCTACCTCAAAAAAGATAGGGCTGGGAGTTTGGTTCAGTGGCTTAAGTGCCTGCCTAGCAGGTGCAAGGTTGTGAGTTCGATCCATGGTACCTAAAAAATAATAATAATAATAACAATAATAATGCCTAGATCTTTTCCAAAGTGGTTCCTTCAAATTATACTTTTTAAGCAATGCCTAAGACTTATTATTCCTTGTCTTGCCAACAAGTCTAATTAACATTAGTGAGCATACATACATTGTCCTTTATTCTCCCTGAAATGACTGAGAATGAGTACCAAAGAATAAAATTATATCAGTTATAGAAAAATAAGAAGATTGACATTTTCTTTGTTCATTATTTTATTTATTCAAAAAATGTTCACTGAAAATTTACTTCATATCAGGTACCACTCTCAGCACTGCGGATACAGCCATGAGCAGTACAAACAACCTGACCTACTGGGTGACCTTGTACTAGAAAGACACACACAAAATGAGAAAAATAAACAAAATATGTAACACACTGGGAACTGATCAATACAATGAAGGAGAAAAAAAAATTCCACAAAGTATAGAGTGTATCAGGGTAAGGAAATGGATGCAATTTCAAATTGACCAGCAAGAGAAATTCTCCTCCAGAAGCAGACACATAAAAAGAGGTTAGCCAAGTGAGAGGAGCACCAAGAGAACTTGATATTTATGTATCAAAAGGGAGATCATGTAGTTGTGTCTAAGACTGTTGATAAACCAAGTAAAATAAAGACAAGTCAGTGAAGGAAAAAAATTTCCCATTAAGAAGCAGGATAGGGTATATCTGGGTGAAGAAATGGAAACAATTTCAAACTGGTTAGCAAGAGAAATTTTAAGTGATTTCTCACTTAGTTTACTAACAGAATTGATGCTATCTGTCTGTGGAGCAATTATGGTAAAAATATGTTTCTAATCAATTCTCCAAACTATGAAAATAATTATAGATGTTTAGTACAGAGGATCTTTTCACTGAGCTTGTTATAAGGAGAAAAATGGAAATCAGACATCAACTAGAAGAAATGCAATTGCATGGGTAAAATGGCAGAGTATATTTATGTGGATGATGAAGAAGAGAGAGGCGAAAATTATTAGAGTATAGGCAAGAGAGAATTCTTTGTAATGTTTAAGTCATATGTGTATTTCAATGTATAATAGATGCCAAGATTGCTGTTTCAGATATGTATAGAAGATGTCCAAGTCTTCTCGGTGTTCTCCATCCTCTAGATGCCTAAACCTATCTCACATCTACCATAAGGCTTTTTTTCTAGCTGGAAGAGCAGATCTAATCCACAGATGTTGACTTCCTATCCCCCAAGCAGCCCTCTGTCAATGATGATATGACACGGTGGAATGTTTATCTTGACTAAAATGGCCTGATATCTGTGCTTGAGTGTCATTCTTTGTCACATCAGTGTGGCAGCACTAAGTGTTTAACTCAGGTAAGTGGTTCCTTGTCCTTTGATAATACAACATGGGTCTTGAGTTCTGCTCACAGTAATTTTCATCTCCATCAAGGGCAGCCTAAGATGTCTCAGAATTCCCAGAGATTTTCAGACTGTGCTTCCTTTGTTCTATTATGCACTCAATCTGTCTTGTCTATTTGACCTAGACTCACCAGGGAGTAAAACTAGATGACTTTTTTTCTTTTTACAATCTCTAGCTTGCCATTTCATTTTTAGTCAGAATTATGATGTTAGCTCTTTATGTCCCACACAGCCCATATATCTTTTCTTTTATAATCCCACAGAGTCGGGCACCTGTAAAATAGTTTCTTCTCTTTGCTTAATACCTGAAGATTTCAGGTTACACAGTTAGGCAATAACACCTAATATTTATGAGCTGCTTCATATGTACAAGACACTGTTATAAGTGCTTTATACTAATCAAGTTTTAATTCTTCACATTAATTATATGTAACAAATATTATCATTATCTCCATTTTATTTATTATGAATTGTAATTAGGGCACTTTGGATTCTACAACACCGTATGGATAGAAAAAAATTCTTCGAATTTTATTTATTAACTTGGTTTATTTCTTTACAAATAGAGATGTGTCCAAGGGCTTCTAAAATAATTAGACTTGAATATCAGAAAGAACCTGCATTTTTCTGCAATACCTAGTATGGTCTGTCTCTAGCCAGTTTCGCATCATTCTCCTCCCTGGGGCATTGGGCTCATTCTGTTTCCCCACTGAGAAAAACTCCATCTATCAATATTGTTCTTTTGTCTTACACTCTGTAGTAGACAAAATGATGGCCCCAAATTGTCCATGTTCTAATCCCCAAAAATCTTAGCTGATGAAGAAACTTTATCATTAAGTTAAAGATCCTGAGATAAAAGATTCTCATGAATTATCAAGGTGGTCCCCATGTAATCATCAGAGTCCATATAAAATGAGAGTTAGAGAGTCAGAGATAGAAAAAGAGATATTTGAATGAGTGATGCCATCATCACTGGAAGAGAGTCATGAGCCAGGGGATGTGAGCAGTGTCCAGAAGCTGAAAAACCAAGAAGACAGATACTGCTCTAGTGCCTCCAGAAAGAAGGCAGGTTTGCCTATTCATCTTAAAATTCTGAACTCGAGAATTGCCAGATAATAAACTTGTGCCCATTTACGCCATTATGTTCATGGTAATTTGCTACAACACCAATGAGAAACTAATATAAACTGTCAATCCACCCACTTTCCTCTTTTATTGTTCCTTTAGATTTTCATTCAAATTTCACTTTCTTAGGGATACTTCTATTACCATTTCAACCACAAACCCACAAAAGAAAAGCCCCTGTTACATTTTCTCAGCATCCCATAAAGCCCTTAACCTTGTTTATTTGATTAATGTGGGTGCAACCCTATACACTAAAACTTCATAAGGTCAGAGTCTCTTCTGCCTTTTTCTCACTGTAACATTCTCAACATTCATGGTAACATCAAGCACTCATCAATTGCTGTTTAATGAGTCAATAAATGTAATAGCTAATATAAGATATAAAAATAATGTGATAGCTCTCATAGAGAAGTACAAATATTATTGCAATACTTTAAACTGATTAGGCCTACATAAGAAAATCAAGACTACAAGAGGGAAATGGGGGGGGGTTAGATGAAATATTCCAGGCACAGAAAAATAAGTGGCACATATTCTCACTTATCTGTGAAAGTTAAAAATGTTGAACTCATAGAAGCAGAGAGTACAATAGTGATTTCCAGGACTTGTAAAGGGAGTAAGAGAGGGTGAAGTTGAAGAGAGTGTGGCTAACAGGTACAGAGGTGAAGCTGGAGAGGAGGAATAACTTATAATGCTGTATGGCACAAAAGAATAACTATAATTGACAATATTTAAGTGAATATTTCAGAATAGCTAGTAGAAAGAATTTTGAAGGGAGCAAGAACCAAAAGGGACTTATTTTTAGATTGAGAGAGGTCCAGGCATAATTATAATTGATGGAATAAGGTCCTAGAAAAAATCAGTAGTATTAGCATCCAGGTAGATGGAAGCCTCTTTAGCCTTGACAGAGAAGTGGAATTTCTCATCCTTAAATATAGGAAGGAGGAAGGCATAGGTAGCACAATGTAAATATGGGGAAGAAGAAAGAGGCAAGTGAGAAAAGACAATGCAAATTTTCTTCCATGTAGTAGGTAAAAAGTTGCCTCTGAGAGTAGAGGCAGAGAGATTGGGATGGGGGTCTCTGAAAGTTATGACAGTTTGTAATAATTCCTGGGGGGACCAGGAGAAGAGATGGTCATTACAAGGACCAGGAGATCTGAACATAGCACCGCCAATCCCTTCATGTCACAGAAGGAACCAGGGCAGCAATGACTGCATCACCAATAGGTCATCTGTCATCTTCCACAGTAGCTCAGTGTGAAGTCCCACTCTTCATGCTGAATGGAAGCCTTTTCCTAGTTTGTTCCAAATTGATGATTTAAGATCTGTCTGATTTTTCAAGCTTCTAGAACAAAAGTAGTATCATTGGTACATTAAATTTTGTATGTTTCAATTCATTTCACCCGCTGTGCATGTTTTGGGGTGCTCCACAGTTTACAGATGAACAAACTGAGCTATACTGAGTTCATACACCTTGTTCAAGACTATAAGGGTAGTGGATGTGAGATTCAATTTAAGATATCTACTTCAAAACCTTTTGTTTTTAATTGCTACACGGCATTCTCCATAAACGTCATGAAACGTTAGAGCTGAGAGGGAATTAAAGGATCCTCTAGGAAAAGGTCCCTCCTTTTGCAAGTTAAATGTCTAGAGGGAACAACTAAAAAAATGGAATAACAATCAGGATGTGAATTGCTGTTGCTGGAAATCTGCTAATTCTTTGCCCCAACCCCCCAATACCTGTCTTTTCTCCAAGCATGAGTTGCATCAGACCTGATCTACTTGGAGCTGGGAATTGCCTACTGCAGGCTCTATTACTGTGTCTGCATGAGCTATACTGGAGTCCTGGCATGGAAGGATGACAAGGATGGTGAGAAGATCATGGTGCAGCTTTTGCTCCTCAGACACAACCTCTTGGTCTCCTTTTCATTAGTTCATAATACACCACATTGAGATACCTCCATGAGACTAAATAGTACTTTCTTGGTTTTCCAAATGGACCAAGATCATATATTTTCATTTTCTTATTTATAATCTGACTCTACTACCCACCCACTCACAAATAGTAGATTTAAAGCAATTTGACTTTCAGTCAGGTGTGCTCATCCCATTTAAACTAGCAAGCATCACTATGACTATTATGTATACCCATAGATTATGATGTATATTGCAAAATAATTAAAAGTGGTGCCTCAAAATAAAGAAAACAAAAGGCCCATCTATGAGCACATGAAGTTCTTTGGGGACATCTACATATAAACCATAACGTTCTGCCTGTAGCCCAAAAGATTTATGTGCATCTCTTTTTGTTCATGCATTTAGTCCATCTCTAAGCACTGCCAAAGTTCTAACAGTTTTAGCAGTGATGAAAAGTCCAAATCCAATGGCCCCTCTGAGACTCCAACTGTTAGCTATGAGCCCCTGTTAAAAAATCAAAAGAAAGTTAAACACTGCAAACATAAGATAGTGCAGGATAAACATGCCCTTTAGAAAAGGGAGGAGTAGGGGCCTAGAAACCAGAGGGAAAAAAGAAAGACCAAAATTCAGCAGGGATAGTATGAAATTCTGCAGCATTAAGTCAAACACCTGGGACAAGTTGTGGGGAATGAAATGTAAATTCCAGGAGATTGAGCAACCCCAGCCCTGTGGATTTTTGGTTGCACCCAGTGTGGCCTCTCTTTTCGAGTGGGTTCATTCACTGCCTGTAAGCTTCCGCAGCTGACAACCTATGTTCCTGGCATCTCCAATTTCCTGACATCTCCAGTGTGCAATCCACTTCACTCTCACAGATTTATGCACTACCTTCTCAGGCACATACACCTGGACCCCTCACTTCTGAAATTTGAATGGAAGTTTCCCTAGCCCCACAATTGCATTCTGCATGCCTATATAACCAGCAGCAACTGGAACACAATAAGGTCTACCACCAAATTGAGCAAGAGCTGTCCCTCTTAAATCATGGCTTCAGAGAATTCTGAGGACCTGGATGAACTCCAAGAAACTCTTTTCTAGCCTACTCTATTATTCTCTGTGTATTTCCTTGGATGAATAAAATAGTACAGACCTTTCCATCAAGTTCTTGATCTGATAAAGGAGATCAAAGAGAACATCAGAAAATACAAATTCACTCCTCATTCTTGGATAGACAGAGCCAATATTGTCCAAGTGAATATGTTTCCAAAACCTGATACATGAATATAATGCAATCCTAGTCAAAACACCAACAGCATTCCTTGAAGAAAGGAGTAAAACAGTCCTAATATAGATCTAGAAGAGACACAGAATAGTAAAAGCAATACTGGGCAACAGGAGCAAAGCATGATACATCACAATCCTGGAATTTAGGTTTTGTTACAAAGCTATAGGGATAAAAACAGCAAGGTAATGGCAGAAAAACAGATGTGGATCAATGGAACAGAATCAGGGATGCATAAAATGAGTTCTTGATGTTAGCCTTTCCTTCTGGAGTATGATGAACTCTTACTATTATTTTAATTTGCATTTCTATAATGATCAAAGATATTGATCTTTTTTTTAATTTATTGACCATTTTTACTTCTCCATGTGAGAAATATCTATTCATTTCAGTTGTCCATTTTTCCTGGATCTTATCTTTTGGTGTGTCTAATTTTTTGGAATTCTTTATATATTCTAGAAAATAGTCTTCTATCTGAGGTGTAGTTTTGAAATATTTTCTCATTTTGCAGTTCTCTCTCCACATTGTTGGTTTTTTCCTTTGCTCTGCATAAGATTTTTGATTTGATACACAGAAAGTCCCCAACTCACTTGCATTCAAGTTGCAAACTTTCACAGGTGTACTGTATAAGAATTACAGGTGTGCCGTGTAAGACTCATAGTTGGACTACAAATAAATCTGACTTACGAACATTCTCTGGGAATGGAACTCATTGGTAAGTCAGGGCTTATTGCATACCTATCTGTTGATTCTTGAGGTTATTTTTGTGCAATTGTAGCAGGGGACCTTAATACCCCATTGTCACAAAAAGATAGATCAACTAGACAAAAAGTCAGGAGAGAAATAACAGAGACTGAAAGAAACATGTAAACAAATGGTTATAGTATATGTTTACAGAGTGTTTCACCCAACAACACACACACATTCTTCTCAGCTGCACATGGGATATTCTCTAAAATAAACCATATTAATTACCCCATAGAACATATTTAAGTAAATGCAGAGAAAATGAAGTTATTCCATGTGTATTATCTGACCACAGTGCACTGAAATTAGAAATTAAGGGTAAAAGAATCTGCAAAAACTCCATAAACATATGGAAAACAATAATCAATGGGTCATAGATGAAACTAAAGAAGAAATTAAACAATATCTACAACTAAATGAAAATGCAGATATAACATATCAGAACCTGTGGGACGCAATAAAAGCAGTCATAAAAGGGAAATATATAGCAGTGAATTCTCACATCAGGAAAACAGAATGAGCACAAATGAAAAACCTAATCTGCACCTCAAGCTTCTAGAAAAAGAACTGCAAGTCAACTCCAAAGCTCATAGAAGGGAGGAACTTAAAAAGATCAAAACAGAAATTAATGCAATTGAGACTAACAAACCAATACAAAGAATTAATGAATTGAACAGTTGGTTCTTTGAAAGAATAAACAAAATTGACAAACCTCTTGCCAGTCTTATCAAGAAAAGGAAATTTTAAAAGACTCAAATTCATACAATGAAGAGTGAAAACTGTAAAATCACTACAGATCCTGTGGAAATTCGGAAGATCATCAATACCAGCTTTGCAAATCTTCACTCACATAGGATGGAAAACACAGAAGAAATAGGCAGATTCATAGAAACATGAATTATAAAAGCCAAGTCAAGAAAATATAAAACTTTTGAATAACCCAATATCCCATAATGAAATTGAAAATATAGTTAAAAACTTGCCAACAAAGGAAAGGCAAGGTCCTATTGGATTTACTGCTGAATTCTACAAGAAATTTAGAGAAGATTAAATGCCAATACTCCCCAAACTCTTTAATGAAACTGAAAGGGAAGCAATTTTCCCAACTCATTCCTGGAGGCAAGTATTTCTCTGATACCACAACCAGAGAAAGACCCAACCAAAAAAGAGAACTACAGGTCAATCTCCCTAATGAACATAGATGCAAAAATCCTCAATAAAATAATAGCAAACCGAATGTAGCAAATCATCAAGATTCTACACCATGACCAACTGGTGTTGAACAAAGGAATGCAGGGGTGGTTCAACATACACAAATCAATAAATGTAATACACAGTATCAACAAAGCCAAAGACAAAAATCACATGATCATCTTAATAGATGCAGAAAGAATTTTTTATAAAGTCCAACACTCATTCATGATAAAAACCCTACAGAAAATCAGAATAGATAGTCTCAACCTCAAAGCCATCTGTGAGGAAACCAACCGGCAACATCATACTAAATGGACATAAACTGAAAGCTTTCACTCTAAAATCAGAAACAAGACAGGGATTTCCACTATCACTGCTCCTATTCAAGACAGTGCCGGAAACATTTTCCAGAGCAGTTAGATAAGATAGAGAAATAAAAGGAATAAAGATAGGAAAGGAACAAGTTATATTATCATTATTTGCAGATGACATGACACTCTACATAGAAGACCACAAACACTCCACCAAAAGAATACTAGAGTTAATAAGAAAATTCAGCAGTGTAGCTGGATACAAAGTCAACACTCAAAACTCAACCGCATTCCTGTACACAAACAATAAACTCACTGAGTGAAAAACTAGGAAAACAACACCTTTCACAATAATGTCCAAGGAAATGAAATACTTAGGAATCAATCTAACAAAGGGTGTAAAAATATATGTAGTGAATATTACACTATTCTGAAAAAGGAGATTGAAGAGAATCTCAGAAAATGGAAAGATATTCCTTGCTCATGGATAAAAAGAGCAAACATTGTGAAAATGGCCATACTCCCAAAACTATTATACAGATTTAATGCAATTCAGATCGAAATACCACTAGTATACACCACATCTAGAGAAATCATTCATAAAATTCATTTGGAAACAGAAGAGAGCTAAAATAGCAAAGGCTATCCCGGGCAACAAAGGCAAGGCATGAAGCATCACAATGCCTGACTCAAGATTATACTACAAAGTTACTATGATAAAATCATCATGGTACTGCCAAAAAACAGACCTGAGGATCAGTGAAACATACTAGAAGATGCAGACACAACTACAAACAGATTCAGCCACCTTATCTCTGACAAAGGTGCTGAACATGTTCACCAGAAGAAAGATTGCCTCTTTATTAAATGGTGCTGGAAAAATTGACTTTCCATATGCCAGAGATTAAAACTAGATGCAGCTCTATCACCATGAACTAAGCTAAAGTCAAAATGGATCAAAGCTCTCAATTTTAAAGCAGTAACACTTAATCTACTGGAAGACAAGGTAGGTAGAAATCTTGAAGACATGGGGTAGGCAGAGAGTTCATGATCAAAACCCAAATTGCACAGGAAGACTTCAAACAATCAACAACTTGGATCTCATCTTACTAAAAATTTTTGGCACATCAAAAGAAATCACCAACAGAGTGAAAAGAAAACCCACATAATGGGAAAATATTTTAGCCAGCTGTTCCTCAGGCAAAGGACTGCTATCTAGAATGTAGAAAGAATTTTTTAAAAATCAGGTCCCTCAAATTCAAAGACCCAATCCAAAAATTGACATATAAGATGAATATGTACTTTCAGATGCAGAAATACGAATGGAGAATAAATATATGGAAATATGTTTGACATCATTTGTCATTCAAGAAATGCAAATTAAAGCAACACTGAGATATCATATCACTCCAGAAAGAGTGACTATCATCAAGATATCAACCAATAACAAATGCTGGCATGGCTATGGGGAGAAAGGAATCTTTCTCCACTGTTGTTGGGATTGTAGACTCGTACAACCACTGTGGAAATCAGTGTGGAGATTCCTTAAAAAACTACGTTTGAAAGCTCCATGCTATACAACTATTCCCCTTTTGGGTATTTTCCCAGAAGAATTGAAAACATTATACCACAGTGATATGTGTGCACCCATGTTTATTAAAGTACAATTTGCCATGGCTAAGTCTTGGAAGCAAACCAAATGTCCATCAACTGGGGAATGGATAAAAAAGATGTGGTACTTTTATGTAGTGGAGTACTACTCAGCTTTAAATAAGGATAAATTCAAAGTTTTTATGGTAAATGGATACAACTTGAGTCAATACTCATAAGTGAAATAAATCAGACTCACATGTGTAAACATTGTATTGTCTCCTTAGCATGAAAAACTGAAAGAGTATAGGTTCCAAAATGCATAATAGATATTGTGAAAGTGAAAGTGAAAAAAACTGCTCAAAATGAAAGAACCACTGGGATGAGGGAAAGGAGAAAAGAAAGAAGGGAAAAGATGATAGCTAGATAGGCAAGATGGACAATTATGCTACTAATCTCTATTAGTTTATCAAAAAGAACAGTTTGTGTTTTTATTGTTTGATCATTTTATCATGTCTATATCTTGTAATCTTGGCAACTGCTTTGAAGATAACAACGAACAATATATTAACCACTGTTAATCTATTACGTTGTTTTGAAACTCTGTATCATTGTTTTTGTTCATTTTTCACTTTAAAATAAAAAAGAAACTAAAAATAGAAATTCTATTTATGTATTATTCAATTTCTTTGTGTTTTGGTAAAAGAGACAAAGATATAACATTATAGTGGTACATGCATACCTATGTTTATAGCAGCACAACTCATAAAAACTAAATCTTGAAAACAGACTGCCTATATGTCCATCAACAGTTGAATGGTTAAAGAAAATGCAGTATTTATACACATTGGGGTGCTATACAGCCATAAAGGAGGTCAAATTTGAGTCTTTTGTAGAAAAATGGATACATCCTAAAACTGTAATTTTAAATGAAATAAATGAGACACACAAGCTAGATATCATGTAGTTTGTATCATGTGAGAAGTTGAAAACATAATTAAATTGAAGTGAAAAATAAAAGATATGTAATAAGAAATAAAGTTTTCATCTTTGGGATTTTGTTTGCTTGTTTGTCTGTTTGTTTTTGATTCTGAGTCTTGCTATGTAGTTCAGGCTGACCTTGAACTCACTGTGTAACCCAGGCTAATCTCAAACTCTCAGTGATCCTCCTCTCTCAGCTTCCCAAGTGCTGGGATTACTGGTGTATGCTGCCACGCCCATCCCATAGCAGAAAATAGAGAGATAAGCCTCCAGTAAAATGGAGTGGGACCAAGAGGTAGAGTGAAGAGAAGCAATGGAAGAAGAAGGGGAAAAAAAACTAATTATGGTGTGCCATTTATATGTACTAACTCCCCACAATGAACATAATCATTATATGTGACAAACATATATTAGTAAAAATTTTAAAAACAAAATCGAAGGAGAAATAAAGACATCCATGGTAAGCATAAATTTGAGAAATTCATGACTACCTAGTTAGTACTTACAAAATAATTCAGGGAATCCTAAACACAGACCAGGAAGACAATAACTATGAGGCAAAGTGAAAGAGTAAATCTCACTGGGAAAGAAAATAAACAAACGAACAACAAAAACAAATCAGAAAAACAGCAAAATGAAATAAATTAGTACACATCTTTCAATAATAACATTTATTACACATGGTATTAATACTCCAATTTGATCCAGATTGGCAAACTGGATCAAAAAATCCATCTATATATTATCTGTAAGAAACATACCTCATCCACAAAGAGATATATACACTGATACTGAAAAGATGTAAAATGATATTTCAAGCTGCTCCAGCGCCAACCAGGAGTACCTATACTCATATCTAACAAGATGGACTTCAAACCAAAGCTAGTCACAAGAGGCAAAGATGGTCAGTATATAGTGTTAAGGGCAAGACTTGACCAAGAAGACATAACAATCCGAGGTATATACATACCAAACATCAGAAGGCTCAGGTTCATAAAACGATCACCACTTGACATAAAAAGACAGATAGACTCCAATGTAATTAAACTGAGGACCTCAGCACCCCACTGTGACAGACATGTCAATAAGACAAAAACATCAACAAAGACATGTGAGAATTACACTATACTATAGACAAAATGAAGTTAACTAATATCTGTAGTGTTCCAACAAATATCAACAGACTATAGTTTCCTTTGAGTGTCTCCTGGAGTTCTCTCCAAACCAGATTATATTTTAAGTCATAAAGAAAGTCTCAATAAAAGCAAAACATTGAAATAAGCTCGCTCATACATTCTATTACACCACAATTGAATGAAACTAGAAATCAACACCAAAAGAAACCACAGGAACTATACAAAAACACAGTGATTGATTAATACACTTTTTGGGATACTGAGGTTGATCCCAGAACTGTCACACTGAGCTACATTCCCAAACTTTTTATTTTATTTTATTTTATTTTATTTTACTTTGAAACAGGGTTTTACTAAGTCACTAATTTGCACAGGCTGGGCTTAAACTTGTGATCCTCCTATTTCAACTGCCCAGTGAAGGGAATACAAGTATGCACCACTATGCCCTGCTTGAATAGTACACTCTTAAACAATAAATGGGACACTGAGAAAATTTCAAAGTTCATAGGATCTAATAATAATGGAAATTCTTCATATTAAAATCTGTAGAACACAATGAAATCAGTTGTCAGAGGGTTTTTAACTCCATTAGAGAAACAAAGTGAACCCACATAAATAACCTACACATGCATCTCAATGACCTAGAAAGACAAGAACAGTCAAATCTAAAATCAGTAGAAAGGAAAAAATAATAAAGATCTGAACTGAAATTGCTAAGATTGAAACTAAAAAATTACAATCAATCAAAATTAATTCTTTGAAAAGAAAAAAAGATTGCTAAATCATTAGCCAATTTTACTAAAAGAGAGAAGACAAAATTAAGAAAATAAGAAATGAAGGAGGCAAAATTGAAATTCAAATGACCAACAAAAATTATTTTCAAAATGTTCATTCCAACAAATTAGAGAATGTATATAAAGTGAACAATTCCAAGACATATATGACCAATCTAAATTGAACCCAAAAAATATACAAAATCTAAAAGGATCAATAAGAAGTAATGAAAGTGAAGCAGTAATTAAAACTCTACCAACTAGGAAAAGTCTAACACCAGATGGATTTACTAACAAATTGTACAAGGCTTTACAGAAGAACAAATGCCAATGTTTCTCAAAATTTCCTGTGTAGCAGAAAGAAAAGTATCCTCCAAAATTCATCTATGATCACAGAAATACCCTGAATTCAAGTCAGACAAGGACTCCAAAAAAGGAAAATTACAGACTAATATCCTTCATAAATGTAGATGAAAAAAATTTTCAATAAATCCTCATAAACAGGGTTAAATTGCACATCAAGAAGATCATATAGCATGATCCAGTTGGTTTTATCCCAGAGAAGCAAGGATGGTTCAAATTTTGTATGGTTAAGGAACCATAGATTTCCACCTAGATGTCAAAAGGCATGAGAGGCAAATCAAAAATGCATAATAGGGTAATGGTCCTTGCCACGATTCCCCAAGTGGGCAATGCTTTGAAATGAGAATGAAGCCAAAGGTGTAGTGGAGACCCGAGTAAATTGGAGATGCCAAAAATGGGGAACATCTGTTCCCTTGTAGTTGTTTTTTTATTATTTAAGAGAAAAAGGCACATAAAAGAAAGACAAAAAGCAAAACGGACAAACAAAGAACAACAAAAATCCAATACAGTAACATCATAGGTTTACAAAACAAGATGATAGGAATTTGAAAATGATTGCAATATTGTATATCATTACCTTCAAAAGGGTTATTTAGATTAAGAGATGTAGGCATGTAAAATTGATCTAATCATATGAGTATTAACTGTTCTTTTCCAATAACTAATACATTTAGTAGTATAGTAATATTAGCTACCTTATGTATACATATATACAAATTTATGTCTTTTTCCTTTTCCCTTGCTTCTTTCCTCCTTTCCCCTATCCCAATTACTTTTGCTTTTTGAGCAGTTTCTTACCCTTACACAGTATTTATTGTAGATTTTGGATCATATATGCTTTTTCAGGAGGCAATATGGTATTTACACATGTGAGTTTGATTTATTTCACTTATGAGTATGGTCCCAAGTTGTGTCCATTTACTTATAAAATTCTCAATGCAATCTTTCTTGATAGCTGAGTAGTACTCCATTGTATAAAAATACCGTACCTTTTTTTATCCATTCCTTGATTGATGGGCACTTGGCTTGTTTCCAAGATTTGGCTATTACAAACTGTGTTGCTATAAACATGGGTGCACATATAACACTGTGGTACGATGTTTTCAATTCTTCTGGGAAAATGCCCAGGAGCAGGATAGCTGGTTCAAATAGAATCTCTAATCCTAGTTTCTTGAGGAATCACCACACTGATTTCCACAGTGTTTGCACCAGTCTACACTCCCACCAACAGTGGTGAAGAGTTCCTTTTTCTCGATAGCTCCTCCAGCATTTGTTATTGGTTGATTTTTTTTATATTGGCCATTCTTTCTTGGGTGAGATGAAATCTCAGTGTTGTTTTAATTTGCATCTCCTGAATGACCATTGATGTTGAACAGTTTTTCATATATTTATTTGTCATTGATATCTCTTCCTCTGAGAAGTGTGTATTAATCTCAGATGCCCATTTTTTATTGGGTCCTTGAACTTTAGGGGCTTGATTTTTAAAAATTCTTTATATGTTTTAGATAGAAGTCCTTTGTCTGAGGGACAGTTGGTTAAGATATTTTCCCATTTCATGGGTTTTCTGTTTGCTCTATTGGAGACTTCCTTTGACATGCAAAAACTTGTTAATAAGATGAGATCCCGGTTGTTGACTCTGGGAAGTATTACCCCATGCAGTTTGACTTTTGTTCATGAACTCTCTGCCTACTCCTATGTCTTCCAGCAAATTTAGTGTCTTAATTTGTTCACTCAAAGTTTCCATCATTTTCTTATATTCTTCTCTTTTCTTATCTTGATCTTCTACAGATACACACAGCATTTCTTTCATAATGTTTGTAATTTCATTTTTTATCTGAGAGGTTATTTCTGATCTGATTTCCCCTATAGCTTCATGGAACTGTTTCTTTACTTCATTTGCTATCATTTCAGAAAGTTCAGTTGTGTGATTCCCAGTGTCTTCCATTTCAGTGTCTCTTGGGTTTGTTCTCAGTGGGCTGGGGGACTGAGATTGCATCTGGCTCTTTCATTTTATCATTTTCCTCTAAGACCTGTGTGGCTGGCCAGGCAGCCTCCTGATGGATTGGACGGGAACACTGCGCTGGGTAGAGCTTTAATCTTCCAATATCCCTATGGCTAGCCAGGGCACACTCCAAAACTATGGCACAGGATCCTTGTGCTCGATGTTCTGAGAGGCTGTCCGTGTGTTCCCCTGATGTACTTTGTTTGGTTGCTCTGGGACGCTGGGCTGGACAAATCTTGTACAATCCCTGTAGCTAGCAGGGGCACCCCTGGAGCTTGTGGCTGGGGCCTAGAACATGGCTGTGTAGAGTTCAGAACCTCAGTCATCCAGGTGGCTAGCAGAGACACACCCCCAGAATGTGGCACTGGGGTCTTGTGCCTGGCTGGGTGGAGTTCAGAATCTCAGGGACCCAAGCAGCTAGGTGGAGCACACTCCCAAGTGTGGCACCACCAGGACGTTGTGTCTGACTGCAAGAAGTTCAGAGCCTCCGGAGCATGGGGCTAGGCAGGGCGCACCCCTGGGACATGGTGCCAGGGCCTTGCTCCTGGCTGGATAGAGCTCGCAACCTCCAGGACCCAGCACATGGCTGCACCTCTGAACTCTCCCTTGCAGTTATATTCAGCTAAAGGGACAAGTTCAAATCAATGTCATGTAATTGAAACTGATAATATGTCCTTTCTAGATTAAGACAGTTAAATGCCAATTCTTTGTACCTCACCTTAACCCATTGGAAACTGAGAGCTAAATAAACCTCTGTTTTAAGATGCATGTGTTGGGTACTTTTGTCCCAGTGACAGGAACTAAGAAAGTGGGCAAGTTAAGTAAATAGACATGTGTCAAAAGAAGAAACACAAATGATCTAAAAGTACATAGGAAAATATGTTCTAGCCATCAGAGAAATCCAAATCAAAGTTACTTTGAGATTCCATTTTAAATTAATCAGAATGGCTATCATCAAGAATACAAAAAAAATCACTTCTCAGCCTTTTGGCTAAGATCAAGTGAAGAATACAAGAAACAATGAATGCTGGTAAAGATGGGGGAGGGGGCTTCCACATTGTCAGTGGAAATGTAAACTACCGGTAGTACAACCACTGTGGAAATCTGTGTGGCAATGCCTCAAAAGACTAAACATAGAAATCCCATTTGACCAAATCATAACCTTCCTAGGCATATTCCAAAGGAATTAAGGACTACATATTATAATGATACATGCATACTCATGATTATAGTGGTGCAATTCCAAATAACTAAGCTG
>RJWM01037880.1:0-17085 GCA_004363535.1 Dasyprocta punctata | reverse complement strand
TGTTGTAGTCAGGGGTTACAGGGAGAACAACTACATACAGGACACAGGATTTGTAATACTGTTTTATAATAATCACCCAAAGTTAAACACAAGACGGTGCAGGAGAATCTGTCCACAACACTAAGACCCAGGATAGCCGAGGGCCTGGATCCCACAGCAATGTCATGCAAGAGTCCCACTAGAGACCCAAATGCATGACAATGCCTCCCACAGTACCAACTGGAATCTAAGAGCCCCCAATAAAGGCTCACGCCAGTTTATTTACGGTTCTGTGCTGGGAAGGCCACAGGTCTGCGGTGGAACCAGAAAGTCTATGCCAGCAGGGTGAAGGAGCTGTG
Organism: Dasyprocta punctata; assembly: GCA_004363535.1. Taxonomy (NCBI): domain Eukaryota; kingdom Metazoa; phylum Chordata; class Mammalia; order Rodentia; family Dasyproctidae; genus Dasyprocta; species Dasyprocta punctata. The sequence goes on along the minus strand of RJWM01037880.1, from coordinate 16,747 downwards.
CAGTGGGTTGAGGGTTCTACATAGGAGCCGAGAAGTCACGCTCAAAAGAAGAAGCAGGGCTGCCCTGAAGAGCACCACAGCCATCCCCAACGGCGACGAGGTCCCGCGCTCCTCCGACGATGGAGAACAGTTGAGCATAGGTCAGGAAGCCCAGCGTGACCAGGTTCTCCAGCACATAGCCTCCCCTCCGGAGCCAGGAAGCGATGCACGGTGTGAGGAGCAGAGCTCCCGCAACATGAACCACAGCCACTCTCACCGATGAGGTCCCGAGCTCCTCCGACGATAATGGCCGAATCCACATTGGAGAAGCCAGCGTGACAAGCACCTCCAGGAGAACCAGCGGCTTCAACAGCAACTCTCGGAAGAACCCACAACGCCCGGCTCTTCTTCCCCACGTCCCTATTTATGCTGGCAACTTTCTTCAGGTGGAGCATCTTTAACTCAACACCAGCTGAACCAGTTCAACTGGTGTCAAGTTGACCACCAGTTTGTAATCCATAACACCGAGTAATACTCCCCCACATGGACGCGTGCACCCATGGTTTACTCTGCAAACAGCAGTCGGTAGACAACGTGGGTGGTCGTTTCTACTAACTGACCATTGTGAATCATACTGCTGTGGATATGCATGGGCAAGCTTTTGTGTAGACCCGTTTCTGCCGTTTTGGGGTTTTGTTTGTTTGGTTGTTGGAGATAACTGGGGGTAGCAAGTGCACTGCCACTGTGCCGCCCGACATCTGCCGCTCTCCTTGCTCTCCTTGCTCTCCTTGGCTGCGCGTGGTTCTTAGCCCTTTTTTTTCCTTTCGACTCTCTTCTCCCCTCTTCCCCTCCTTTACAATTAAAAAGACATCTTTTCACCAACCTTAAGGTTATGATCAAGATTTCCAACTTTACTTAACCCCAGGAGAGAGACCTGCAACAGTCAGATTCACAGACCTCCTCGGTAGGGGCATTTTAGAGAAAAAGAGACCACAACCAAAAGGATCAACTTTTGCCTGTGATGGGAAGGGGGTCCAGAGCCGGGGGAGGGGAATAAAGATAAAATGTGGCAAGCGCAGTACCTGCCCACCAGGAGGAAGGAAACCAGCAGGTGTTACAAACATCTAATAGAAAATGAAAAAACAACAGCAATGCACACGGGAAAGGCTGGGACGAAGATGTTGCCTCTAAGCTACCGAGGGATAGCCAGGGGGGCGGGGTCAGGATGGGAAGTTGTTTGCTGGAATAATAGAGCTTAGTTTCATTAACGTGCATCAGAAGTCTTTTGGTGGAGTATTTTCCTGAAGGAAGTTGTAAATTACATGATGGAAAAAAAAAAAAGACAGAAATTCTGCTCCTGTCCAGATAGGGGTGACTTAAAGCGCTGTAAATGTGGAAAGGAGCCAGGCATGGTAGTGAAAGCCTCTAATAACCCCAGCTCCTGGGAGGCTGAGACAGGAGGGTCGCTGTGAGTTTGAGGCCAGCCTGAACTGAATAGTGAGTTTAAAAAAAAAAAATTGTAGGAAGATCTCAAAACCAAACCAAACCAAACCAAACCATCTACTGAGACCATTCCTGACTGGGAGATTCTTATGGCAGGAGACATTCATTGCATTTCTAATGTTTGTATTTTGTTGGAGAAGGCACTTGAATGAGTTGTTAACAAGTTTTCTTAGCCGGGCATGGCGGTGCATGCCTGGAATCTCAGTACTCAGGAGGCTGAGTGAGGCAGGAGGATCACTGCAAGTTCAAGACCAGCCTGGGCTACAAAATTGAGTTCAAGGCTGGCCTGAACTGCATAGTGAAAACCTGTCTAAACAAGCAAACAAACAAACAAAACAAACCGTAACAAACCAAAAAAAAAAAACAAAAACAAAAACAAAAGAGTTTTCTTTCATCAGAACACCGTGTATTTTTTGATTATGGAATTCGATTGTTAAAATAGTTCTTCTACACAAGCACTGTGGAGGGAAGGAGTCCGGCTTTGGAGGCTCACCCTGCTGCCTGTTGTTAATGGGACCACCCGCGCACGTCATAGTCCTGGCCTGCCAATGTGTGGCTGACCCCCAACTCTGCACTTGTTTCAGAGACAAGGTCTTGCTGTGTAGCCCAGGCTACCCTTGAACTCGCAGTGATCTGCCTCATGGTCCGCTACCGCACCCCGATGCCTCGGCCTCTTTGCATGTTTGATTTCCTCGGTGTGGCACTGCAGAGAGGCTGCTTTTATTTTTGTTGAATAGCTTTAGGTAGATTGAATCGATAACAGCAGGTATCCTCTTTGACCTGGAAAATTGTTTCTTATCTAGACATTTGGACTGGTTTTACTTGTTTAGCAGTTGTGTTTGCTGGGAGAAAATTGGTGGTAAACAAACATTAGATTGAAAATCATTCTTTTTTTTTTTTTTCCTTTGTTTTCTTTTTCCTTTTTCCTTTTTTTTTTTTTTTTTTTGGGTACTGCGAATTGAAAGGTTGAACATCATTCGATGACGCTGCTAAACATTTGCTTGTCTTGGTCTAACAATATTGGATTAACAAATTAGTCAGACTGAGATTTTGTGTGTAAATATAATTTCAGTAGTATTGAGCCTAAAAATACCTTAAAATAGAATTTTCCCTGGGTGCTGTGTTGAATGCCTGTTATCGTGGCACTTAGGAGGCTGAGGCAGGAGAACTGCATGAGTTCACAGCCAGCCTGAACTACATAGTCAGAGAGAGAAATACAATTTTCTGTGCAGGCCATTAAATCCAGTTTCAAAAAAAATCTTTCTATGTTCCTGGATATCCTTTTTAAATTTTTAATATTGAGTACAAGTTAGATGTAGCAGAGGTAAAGTTGTCAAAGTTTGTTTGTTTATTTATTTATTGTTTTTTAGAGACAGGGTCTCGCTATAGTTCAGGCTGGCCTTCAGCTCACATTGTAGTCCAGGTTGGTCTCGAACTCGCAACAAAGGCCCTCTTCCCTCAGCCTCTTGAGTGCTGGGATTACAGGCGTGCGCCCCGACACCCCGTTTCAAAGTTAAATTTTATCAGCATAGTGCCCTGCTGGCAATAGGTATTCTTGCAGATGCTGTCTCAAAGCCATGGGGAGTTGGCGTTTCGCGCTCTTCCTACAAAGGGTCGCTTTCTGCCTGGCAAAGCTGAAGCCGTTTTCCTAGGTGCCCGTGTTGGGGGCCGCACGCAGAGGACCTGTGCTTGGCTTTCGCGGAGGGACAGAGCCCCGCGGTCTCCTGCGGGCCGGAGACGGAGCCCTGCCAGGCTGTTTATTATGCTTTTGTTTCCCGGGGAAGCCGCTGATGGTGTTACATCACACTCATACACCTTCGTGGGAGATTGAGAGAGCTCACGGTTATCTCCGTCCCCCTTCCTGGATTTAACGTCTTAGTAGCAGGGACACGAGAGGACCTGGCCTTTTCAGACCGGTCCTTCACGGACTGGCACGGATCGAGTTTTCCGTGGCTGTTTGCGGGTGGGAGTCTGCGTGCGAGCTTTCCCAGGGGCGCGTACTCCATTCGAGCAGTTTCAGTCCTTTAGGGAAACACTGAAAGAAAGCAAACGATCTAAAAATAAACACAGCAGCCTGCACAATCTTGAAACCACAGAAGACAATGACCGGGGCCCTCCCAAGGGCTGAGGCTTCTGCAGCTGTTTCAAGGTGGGCGCCGCCCGCGAGCAGAGGGACGCGCAGTTTGTCAGGTGTGTGGGGTCAGGTGGGGCCCAGGGAGGAAGCCTGGATCTCACCTTTGATCGCCGCACCTGGACACATCACCAGTGGCTTCTGGATTTGCGACACTGAAGAAGAGCCGTTAAAGCGGGGATGGAGGGGGGCGGGGAGCCTTGCTCCATTGTTCCCTGACATCTCCGCATTTACAGTGAGAGTTTTGTAGAACTGAAGTGATTTGAAACTACATGCTAAACTCCTTCAGCTCTAGCTTTGGTGCTTGGGTAATGTACTCAACAAATATTTATTGAATTTGTTAACTACTTAAATCAGTTAAAAGCAACCATTTCCCCTAACAAAACTTGTAGGTAATCTGTTGTTTTTTATTTACAAGCATTTTCTTTGTTATGCTTTATCCTATTTTAACAGGATTATAATCACTTTTTTTTTTTTTTTTTTTAAAGATAGGGTCTTCCTATGTAGTCCAGGCTGGCCATGAACTCCCAGCAATCCTCCTGCCTCAGCTTCCCAAGTGCTAGGATTACAGGGGTGCGCCACCATACCTAGTTAATTTACTTGTACCACATCTGCCTCATTTACTTGTTAACGAAGGAATTGTTTTAGTTTTAGAATATGTCAAATACAATCTGATTCTGGTGACTCTTGGCAGTACTGTATATAAGAATACTGAAAAATGGTGTCTTCCTGCATCGGGGCCATACTCATCTTCCCAGTATTGTTCCTGCTTTAATATGCGTATGTGCTGCCCGGGTGAGGCTCAGCCGCTGTACAGCTGTCTCCTGTTACAGGGGACTAGGACCCCGCCTATTTTGGCAGTGCTTTCCCGCCCATGTGAACTTTCACTGAGTTGCAGTTCACTTGAAACACTCACGTTTTGCTTTTATTTATAGATGAACTCTTCCTTATGTTTCCATGTAATTGAGAAAACACACTATGGTTAATGAGGTCGTTCTTTTTGTTTGCCCCTGGACACTTGGGCAGCTTCTGTCCGACAGGAAGTGGCTCCCAGCCAGTCCCTTCCTCTGGTGTCTCCTGTGGGAGAAACATTCAGGCTCCTGGACGCAGTGGAGAGGGCGTGAGCTGTGCCACTCACTGGGTAACCGGATGAATGCATGCCACTCCCCGCCCCCAGCCTGGGTAGAAGGTGGGTGCAGGATGTTTGCACGAGTGGCGCAAATTCCCACGCAGCTGGTGTGAATGAGGGCTCAGAGAGGCGTTGGCTTGGCCCTGCCAAGTTCGGTGTTGTAGGTTTCCTTTGGTGTCTGCGTCTTTTTTAGTTTGCTAGAACAAATAAGCACAATTCCCCATGGCATTCATGGATTTCATACTACAAACCATGTGTATTGCCTGCTGTATCTGCTGGGATCTCAGTGTGCTTCAAGCCTCATGGATTGTGCTTCCACACTTGCTGACGGGCCCTCAGATGATAGTTTTTGTCCAAGAACTCGGTCAGTGAGTTGAGTAGCTAAAAACATCTTCCCACAGAAGTTCTCTATATAGGATGAGATTTCTAGGCAAAGCTTCCAGATCCTCATTTTATCTTTGGTTTCCTTTGTGGTGCTGGATACCAAAGCCCTGGCCTCACAAGGGAAGGGTGGGCTCTGCCCCCATCCACTTCCCAACCCAATCCGTTGAATCTTGGTGCTGCCATCTGATTTTAAGGCTTGAATCGGAGGCATTCTGTGGGAAGCGAGTACCCAGTTTCCCGATTCCTTTCTCTTCTCCTCCACACATTTGTTTTAAGGAACAGTTACATAGTGCTTGGTGGGTTTTCCATGCCTTGTTTCTGGCACTTTATGAATACTGACTCATGCAATCCTTTTAATAATTGGTATAGGAGATTGATCTCGATCTTCACACTGAGTAGCAGTACTTCCCCAACCTCTCTGTTTCTTTTAATTTTAAAACAACAAGGTCTGGCTTGAACTTGTGATGCTCTTGCCTCAAACTGCCAGTGTGCTGGGATCACACCTTTTAACCATCTCAAGGGAAAGCTACTCCCCCGCACTCCCACTTTACAGGGGAGGAGACTGAGGCACAGTCTGGCTGAAGCCGTGCTTTGGTGAAGGTCACAAGGCCACAGGAAGAGGAGCCTGGCTCTGAGCCCTGACAGTCTGGCTGCCCTTCATCTCCATGGGCTTGCCCTGCAGTGGAGTGTGCCAAGGGTTTCCGGTCCCTGCTTCCTGCCTCAGGCTGCCCTTCCCGTGCCCTCCCCGCCTCCACTCCCGGCTTCCTGCCCTCCCTGCCCTGTGCGGCCAAACTGCAGGTCTGGGTCTCTTAGGGCTTTCCACTTGAGGCCAGCTTTTATCTCAGCGCAGGAACCCACATGCCGCGCGGGGTGAATCTTGTGAAGTGAACACAGGTTGATTACCACCTCCCAGGTTCGGGTGACAGAACTGGGACCCATCCCCAGCTGTTTCCTTGGCTGATCCTCCTGGTTTACCCTTGGGACAACCACTGTTCTGACTGCCCTGCAACGTGCACCAGCTATAGTGTGACCTGTAAACATGCAGTCACTTGTGCCATTTCCTTGGCTCGCTGGTATTGGCCCATGTTCCACACCTCGTCTGCGACCTGATAAAAAAGATCACTTCATTTCTTTCCTTCCTGGCCTAAATATTGGCTGTCAAGGTCTAGCTTCAAAACCCCTCTTGTCTGGTTTTACTGGTACTGCTCGCAGGGATGCCTCCCTGTTTAGTACTTGTCTCAGTCACTTTTCTCTTGCTCAGACACAATACCTGACACTCGACAATTAAAAAGAGGAGAGGTCTGTTTTGACTCCTGTGTTACAAGTTTCAGACTTTGCATGGTTGACCAGCTCCAGGGACAAGCCGTGAGGCTGAGGCCTGCTTAAGGGCCTGGTATCTAGGAAACAGTCCAGAGAGGAGCAGGTGCGGCAGAACCCTTCTAGGCCTCACCCCCAGCAACCCACCACCAACAGCAAACCTGCTACAAAGCCTGTAATCCAATCACCTTCCAGACCTCCTCTTCTGCCCCACCCATTGCCCTGGCTTTGCTCCACCCATCGCGTGAGGCTTGGGAGGGAGATGTGGCCATAAACCATGAGGCCACCACGCAGTACCCTATTTTCTGCCTCTGTTGACGCTTGTTGTCAACTTATACCCAGCTGGTCCTGATTACAGGGCCCCATCAGAGGGATTAATCAAGCGTTTCATAATATTTGGGATAAGGGTAGATTGGGGGTTATGAAAAATGATGAATGTTCAGAGACTTTAGAGACGAGTGCAGGTCAGCAAAAAGAATGAAATAAATGTAGGCTGTGTTGTGGGTGCATGGTTAGAGCTGCAAGTTTAAAGGGCTTTCAGAATTGCGAGCGTGCTTCTCCTATTGCTACAAGAAAATCCTTGGGGCAGGGTAATGCATAAAATGAAGAGGTTTATATGGCTCATAATTCTGGTGACTGGGGATCCAGACAACAGGGCACTGGCTTCCTGTCCAGGACCACGGTGCCCCACAGTGTCGATGACCTGGAGAAGCAGGCAGGGCACCAGTGATGTGCAGGAGATGTCTGGCACACCGGATGGCCTTGCTTTGTAGAACCAGCTCTAGTTGAGCCCCGCCTTAACTAACTTGTTCGGAGGGCACTGCCTACAGGATGCAGTCAGCTTGCACGAGACCCACCTCTCAGGATTCCCTGGCTCTGCTGGCCTGCACTGGGACCGTGCTTCTGGCTGGGGAGCCATCTACAGTCATACCCTACTTGGGTTTGAGCCCCAGGCTGCGAAGGAAAAATCTATGTGGTGTATACTCCAACCAGGACAGCAATATTTGGTTGTGAAGAGCATAATTTAGGAATCAGCAGAGTAGGGAGTATATTGGGACCAAGTAAGGATAATGTTCTATCAAAAAACATATATTAAAGCAAAAGTGTGTCCTTTCACTTTTTATTTTTTGCGGCACCGGGGATTGAACTCACAACCTCACGCCTGCCAGGGCAGGCGCTTAAGCCACTGAGCCAAACTCCCAGCCCTGGTTTTTTGAGGCAGGGTCACACTGTGTAGCTCAGGCCAGCCTTGCACTCGCGTGGTAGCCCAAGCCGGCCTCGAACTCACAACGCTCCGCCTACCTCAGCCTCCCAAGTGCTGGGATTAAAGGCGTGCGCCACCACGCCCGGCTTCCTTTCACTTTTGAGACAGTAACTGGGAATAGTTTTTGTGTGTTTGTTAAGTTGAGGCAGAGTCTTGCTAAGTCACTAAATTGCCCGCACTGGGCTTGAAGTTTCTATTCTCCTGCCTCGGACTGCTATAGCTGAAATTACATGTGTATGCCAGTATACCTGGCTGGAAAGACATGTTTGTTTGTTTTTGAGACAAGGTCTCACTACGTAGCTCGGGCTGACCTCAAACTCACTGTGAGCCTCCTGCCTCAAGCTACCAAGTACTGGTATATATTACAGGCATGCACCACCATGTCTGGCTTACCAAATAATATCTTTCTTTTCCTCTTTCTTTCTTTTCTTTTTTTTTTTTTATTTTTTATTTTTTAATTTTTTTGTGACAGGGTTTCACTATGTAATTTAGGCTGGCCTTGAGCTCACTATGTAGCTCAGGCTGGCCCCGAACTCAAGACAATCTTCCTGCCACAGCCTCCTAAGTGCTGGGATTACAGGCCTGTGCCTGGCTACATGTAATATTTTTCTGTCTTGGCAGTGATTCCCATTATTGAGCCTATCACTGAATTGATTTGCCTTGCCAGGAGGGTACATATTAGAAAATTATTTTTCTTTTTCCCTCCCTCCTTCTTCCCCTTCCTCTTTCCTTCTTTCTCCCTCCTTCCTACGTTATTTCTTCCTTCCTTCCTTTCCCAGTACTGGATATGAAGCCCAGGGCCATCTTGAGCCCTTTTTAATTTTTTTTTTAATTTTGAGACAGTGTCTCACTATTCCCCTGCCTGGATTCGGTTGTTGTGATCCTTGTGCCTCAGCCTCCTAGAGTGCTGGGATTGCAAGTGTGTGCCACCATGCCCGGCTTACATCTCAGAGTGTGTGTGTCTTTTTCAAGCCACTGATTCCCAGACTGCTTAGAGTTCTCAGTGAAGAGTTTATGGAAAAGGTGGGAGGAGGATGGGGGATGTGGATTATGGACAAGTTTGAAACAAATGAATCTTAAAAGTTCTTTTTTTGTGATTAAAAAAAAGTCAGTTTCATGTAACAACAACAGCAACTAAAAAGGAGAGGAATTATTAAAGAAACCAGTAAAGTATATTCAAAATATTCCAGTCTGTCATTTGGCAGAATTGTAGGGTGAAGGGGAAATTGCATAGTCTCTGTGATGAAGAAAACCAAATACATTTCCCAGTTTCTAAAGATGATTTTTAAATGCTGTGAATTTAAAGCAGATCATTTCCTGTAAATTGCTGTTTGGTCAAAAAAAAAAATTTTATGACTGTCTTCATCTATACTACATCCATCTTCTGGAGGTGATAATTTTTTAAAGTAACAGTTTTGAGAGTGAAGTAGGTGTTCGGGGACACACTCCAGGAGAGGCAAACCTGCTGGTGTACGAGTAGCAGAGAGCGGGGAGGGCTTTGTTCATTTTTCAGAGGTGATGAAGTCAGGGGCTCTTCTGCAGCAGTGTCTCCTCTTCTGCCTGCATTCAAAGCTCAAGGTCTGCAGCGGCAGGGAGGCAGGCATTTCCCACAGTGCACCCCGCCTGTTAATGGACTTGCTCTCCTGAATAACAGAGAGGAAAAAATAAAATGTAAACTTTGGAGTGGGTTTCGGTAGCAGTGCCTGTATTCCATCTTGAAATCCGCTAGTTTGCTTTCAGGTCTCAGGTCAAGTGTGTAAGAAAGGAATCCCATCCATTGAGGTGTCTGATTGTTTAAGCCTTACTTAGTGTGGACTGAAGAAGTCGCTTTCTACTCTTCGAACGTTAGCTTTCCCATCACTGTGGCAAATAGCGTGCCATACTCACAGAGAGTAACTTTTGTCCCTGGGGTTCAGCCCATGGTCAGCTGGCTCCGAGGTAGTAGCATCATGGTGGAAGGGTGTGGCAGAGAAAAGCCGCTCAGCTCCTGGCATCCGGGAAGCTGGGAGGAGGGGAGCAGCTGGGAGGAAGGGGCCGGGGGCCGGGGGCCGGATATACTTCCTTCCCCATGTCCTGACAGGTTCTTTGGGCCTGAACGCATCTGACAGCTGACACAGTGCGCTCACAAGCCAGCCACCTCTCCTGGGCTTTCTTCATCCCACCACACTGACAATCAAGATGACAGCGTCTCTCTTGGCATCAAAGCCCCTGGTCCCTCTGGCTGCATGTGCTCTGAGCGTGCTGTGATTTCCGAGGTTAGAGCTCAGAACTCAAGAGCTTAGGCCTCATTGTATGGAGTCAAACCGTCTCCAAGAACCAAAGCTATGCTGTTGATTTGACCAGTGCCCACAGTTGTTGGGCTGGCAGAGATGGGGTAAATATTTTTTTAGGCTGTAACATCCCAAGCACGCTGTCAAGCTGACTTTTCAAACAGTAGGTGCTGTCAGTAAGCTGATAGGATTCTGTAACTCACGATGGTAGAAGTCTTCCGAAATACTTCATTCATATTTCCTTGTGTTTAGGGTTCTCCCACTCCTTTCCATTCTGTTCCCTTTGAAGAGGACAGTGAGTTTCTCCCAAAGCAGTGACCTCTACTTCCCTGCTTCCTGGTTGGGCCTGTACCTATGGCAGCAGGAGCCCGGCCTGTGTTCTATTTTACACTACCGATCAGAGCATTAATGGCACCACTAGATATCCCGTGCATTAGCCAGCAGCTCTAAAAGCTACTCTGACAACTCTAACATATCATTTATAAATTAGGCTAATGGGTTCCTTTTTTAATGGAAAATGAGCTTGTATGAGATCACTTATTCTAATCCTTAAGTACCTATTGGAAGTATTTGCCTCTCTTAACACTACTGTTTTCCTGGAAAAAAATTTTTTTTTAATGAGACATCGAAGGACATAGATTTGTCTTCTTTAAAATTTGCAGCAAGCTGGGGATGTAGCTCAGCAGCAGATCATTTGCCTAGAATGGGGAAAGAAGCCCCCACCCTTCCCCTCAAAAACAAGTTACCACAAATCTGTCCTACAGTAGTCACTATGTATTCCTTTATGCGAAACATTAATTTAGCACCTGTTAGTACTGATGCATCTTTCTCTGCTGAGTTTAGAAGCGTGTTCAGGGCCATCTGGAGGTCTGGAACTCTGAACAGAGTCTCGGAGGGCAAAGTGGCTTCTGTGCTGTGTGCTACCCCCGGGCAGGCTGAGTGAAGCTCCCTCAGGTGCTCCTTGGGACATCAGTTGGACTGGGGAGGAGCCAGGGCCTAGGCTGGCCCTGGCCAGACAGTCATGGGCAAGTGCTCGCTTCATCATTCATTTTCTTTTTGTTAAATTATGTTTCATTTTTTAAATTATGGGTTGTTTTTTATTTTTTATTTTTGTACAGGGGATCGAACCCAGAACCTTGCTCTTGCCAGGCAGGTGCTGTGTCCCCAGCACACAGCGTTATCAACTCTTCCAGTGCTTTCTGCACTGCAGAGCGCCTGCCTAGTTCCGCCTGGTCCCTCCCTGCCTCCTCCCTTCCTTTGGATGGGTAGGGTGGGGGTGGATTTGCTATAGCCCTAGGCCTTTTTAAAATTTCGACAGTATTTTGCTAAAACACAAAATTGCCTGGGCCAGATCAAACTTGTGATCCTCCTGCTTCAGCCTCTCACAGTAGTGGGATTATAGCCTTTTGTTTTCCACCTCTTCCCACTCCCACTTCCAGGAAATAGTGCATTTTCCTTTAAGTTACCCCTTTCACTCCTGCTCTTTCCTATAATGAAACCGTTACACATTCCGATTTGCCTTTTGGAGCTGGTTTCCGATTCCTGGGAGTGACCAAATCTGATGTCCTGTTCAATACCTGTCAAGTTCTTTGGTCCTTGTTAATTCCATAGGGCAGTGGCTACTCCTGGGCTTGGGATGGTGGGGCTTAGGCACTCTGGATAGACCTTTTCCAGAGGTTCTACCTTGACTGGGTTGGGGTGCGCCTGCTGCCACAACCCTGCAGTGGCATCTGCTGTCTTGATTCATAATAGGTAAAGAAAGGAGGCTCAGAGCATGAGAATTGGCTCTACTGTCTTGCAGCTAAGCAGAGACCTCCTTTTCTTTAGCACCCACCCTGCGAGATGGAAGGGGTTCACAGAATGGCCCTGCAGCCTGCCTCTGGGCCCCATAGGAATCCTTAGCCCCCAGCCAGGGCCCAGTTGTCCTCCTTGCAGACTGAGAGTGCTTGCTGGCAGTGCTGCACTTGGGATGGGCTCACGCCTTGTGTTTTATTGTGGGGCCCGGCAGGCCTTTGGGTTCAGGAGCACAGAGCTAACTGTACACAGTCAGAGAAGCCCATGGCAGTTCATCATTTTAATCGTGCTTTTGACCATCCATCCACCCTAAGTGGATTCGCTAAAATGGCATCTTCCAGGCCATTATCAGAGCTAAATGTTTAATGACTTTATTAAGTAATCCATGTCTTACTGAACAGAAAACTTTTTATCACATACAAGGAGGCATTTCCTGAAGTCCCTTGGGATGGCCAGGCATGGCTCTCTGCGCCTGACAGCGCCCCCCCATCCTGCTGAGGGCCTTCTGCCCCTCCACTCCACACCCCCCAGTAAGGAGAGGGGAGCCCCACTCAACAGGCTTCAGAAGGAAGCAGGCCTGAGGCAGAGATATTTAATCAAGTGAAAAGCAGTTTTGAATCCCACCTGGGAGGTAATAGATCCTCTTCTGTAATCCCAGCACGGCCCTGCACATGAGCAGATCACTGCTTTTGTATTCTGCACCTTCTGTATCTAAGGGCTTGTGCTAGAAATATTTAGAGAAAGTGTCATCACATGGACATTGTTCTGGGTTACACTGTATTGCTTTAGATAGGCCCTGTTTTCGAATTAAGTGCATCTTATGGCAAATAAAGCAAGCAATTTTGCTTGTTCATTTCCTCTTTCATTCAAAACAGAGCCTAGAATTAGAACTGAAGTAGCAAAGGGGCAGTCAATAAATTCTAATTAGGTGTTTAGAAATTCAACAACCAAAAAAAAAAAAAAAATCAGCAACCATTTTAAGCTGTGAGATTGAAAGGTAGGAAAGCCACTAAATTTGCATACTTTAGTGGATATCTTTGAACTGTGACTGGTCCCCAGTCCTCCTCCACGTAGTAAGGGCAAAGCCTGGAGTAAACTTCCGTTTCCTCTCCTTGTGTTGTTAACTGTCAGAGTGGTAAAGAACCTAGAAGGTAGGGAGATGCCTTTGCCAGAGGCTGCTTCAAACACACACAGACTTCCTTACCCAGAAGGGAGAGGACTTTGCTCAGAGAGCCCTGCTGTCTCCCTTTGGCCATCTCTGCCAGCTCCTATGAACAGCTGGTGGTTATACAGAGTTAGGTTGCACTATATTATACCATACCCTTCATATCTGGCTCCATGGTGAAATTTGTGAGAGGGGCGTATGTTTCATTAGAAGAACAATATCAGTATCTATTTTGTGTGTGTGTGTGTGTGTGTGGCACTGGAGATCAAACGCACAACCTCGCGTCTGCCAGACAGGCTTAAGCCACTGAGTCAAACTCCCGGCAGTATCAGTATCTAAAATGTTTTGAACTGTAACATTTAAACTTCACTTGACAATGATCCTTTTCTGCTTCACTGAAAATGTTTGTCAGACTCAGAAACTATTTAGCCTTTCTATGGTATGCAGTGCATTTTAAGCCATATTTTATAATCACATTTCCTAAGTAAGGATGTGATGTAATTATTTGACTGCCCTTTGAGAGAAGCCACCACTTTACGTGAGAGTAATTACTTGAACCTGACGTGCTGTGGAGCGGTCAAATGGGAATTGGGATCTTGACTTTGGACATCTGCTCCAAATAAAGCCTGGTAGAAATTCGCTGGTACCCGCACGGCCCAACAGAAGCCAGGCATGACACTTCTCAGCACTGACTTGTACTTTGAAGCTATGCACTTTTATTATGGTAGCTCTTCACAGTAGTGTGCTGCTTGTTTTTGCATTCAGGATGTAGCGAGGCAGCTGATTTGTCCTGCATGAATTGAGGGTACAACAGCTTAGAAGGGGGGACCTTCATAGTGAAGGTCAGGATACTAGCATGTTGCCCTCTGGGGTCTCATGGGTGCTGTCTAACCAGAAGAGATCTAGGATAGCTGGATGCTAGACGGTTACACTCTCCATCGGTTTCAAGTCCCAACAGTGCTTTGATTCAATAACTTGTAAGTGGGTCTGCTTCCCAGGCTGTAGGACAAGAATCTTGAACTGTGTAGTCTTTTTCCCCCTTAGTGGACACCCATTTTCAACCACAGTTCTCTTGAATAACGATACTTTTGGGGAATGGAACAGTACTGACTACTGAACCCAGGAACTTCATGTGAAGCTACACCCCCAGCCCACTTTTTTTTTTTTCCAGCACCAGGGATCGAACTCACAGCCTTGCACCTGCCAGACAGGCGCTTAAGCTGCTGAGCCAAACTCCTGGCCCTAGGGTTCTGAGGCAGGGTTGCACTGTGTAGCTCAGGCTGGCCTTGCGCTCACTTGTAGCCCAAGCTGGCTTCAAACTCACAATGCTTCACCTACCTCGGCCTCCCTAGTGCTGGGATTAAAGGCGTGCGCCACCATGCCCGGCCCCAGCCCACTTTTTAGCTTTAAGTTTTGAGACAGGATCTCACTAAGTCAGTAGGTTGCCCAGGCCAGGCCTTAACTCCTAATCTTCTTGCCTCAGCCTCCATTGTGCTGGGATTACAGGTGTGGGTCACCATGCCCCTCTAGATAAAGAGGAGTTCTATTAGGTGAATTTCATCATGGCTGTGTGTAGCACGGCTCTGTGGTTTGGGAGAGTCCCCCAAGGCCCATGTGTTAAAGGCTTGGTCCTCAGCCCATGGCACTCTTAGAGGTGGTGAAGCCTTTAAGAGGTGAAGCATATAGGTCTGTGGGAGTGTGTCCCTGAAGGGGACATTGTGACCCTGGCTCCTGCCTGTCTCTTTGCTTCTCTGGGCCCCAGTGAAGTGAACAAGCCTCCTGCCCTATGCTTCCACCATGATGTGCTGTGCTTCTCCAGGCACCTGGGCCTGAAACCGCTGAAATCCTGCCAAAATAAACTTTCTTCTTCAGTGGATTGTATCATGTAGTTTGTCACAACAACAGAAAGCTGACCAACACATAAGGATCTAGCTTTCTTTGGACCTTCTAAATGAACAGTTCTCTTCTGGTTCTTTGTGGTTGTGAGTAGTGATTCTTATCTAAGAGTGTTAGGACCACCACCCCACAAGGAGTGACATGCTTCTACAAGGGGACCAGTGATTGTACAGCATCCTGTAATTCTTGGGCAGCACCCATGTGGAGAGGGATGCTGGAGGCATCAGGTGTGGTTTGAAAACACACAGGCTTTCTTCCAGTTGTGTTTCTGTAGCATCTTTCTGTCCTGTGCATTATGCAGACCTAAAATAAAGTGTGGGTGTTTCTCAGGCGCTCTGCGGGGGGGGGGGGTGCTTCCCCCAGTGGAATTCCATCGGTGGAGCGCACAGCCGCCTGTGGAACTCCACTGCTGGTAGGTGCTGCTTTTCATTCCCGCATCTCATGCAGAGATCTTATAAATTCTCTTTGCTTGAAATCAGCATGGTTGATCTCCCACCTAACCAGATTTAGAGCTTTGTGTTTTCTTTTACATACTTTCCCAGAGAACCCAGGAGTTTTAATACTTTTAGAAACAACTATTAACTTTTTAAGTGGGGGCATTTTTGACTGAACTTTGTATGTTATAAGTGAGTCAGCCCAAGACTGTCTTAAATCAAAGTGTCCCAAGCTGATGGGAGCACAGAACCCTCCTGCGATGTTGCCTGCCCGCTGGTGTTGCTATACCTGCCCTGCTGGTATTCTCAGATCCCAGCATGAAAAATGCTGGCCTTTGAGATTGAGAGATCTGACTTGTAGACAACTTTTCTAATAAATGAGTTGTCCATCAGTGGCTGAGCCCTTTGGGGAGATAATTATTTTCTAACAACTCACCTATTTGAACATTTGAATGTTAATGTTCAGTTGAAATGAAAACCCATTTTGTGTATTAAGAGAATGGGTGGTTTTAATAGATCTCTCTATAGTGCTTATTTTCATGTTGAGAGGTAAGGATGAGTTATGCCTCTTGAAATTATGTTAAGTAATTTTGATGAATTTTATTGAAAATTTTAAGAAACAGAAGCTGGGGATTTGCAGACAGCTCCTGAGAACTGCCTGGTATGTAACCCTCCCCAAGTGACATGCACAGACTCATAAGGTCACGAACTGTACAGATACTGGTCCAGAAACCTTCCTTAAATAGTAAACATGCAATCTCTCCCCCCGCCCCCTTTTTTGAGTCAGGGTCTTGCTATGCAGTTTAGACTGGCCTTGAGCTCACTTTGTAGCCCAGGCTGGTCTCGAATTTGCAACGATCTTTCTACCTTAGCCTCCTGAGTGCTGGGATTACAGGTGTGTGCCACCACGCCTGACTGTAAACATGTAATTTCAAAAGCAAAATAAAATTAAGCCTTCAATCCTGAATATCAGATTTTCACATTAAGGTTAAATTTAATTAGCAAATGACAGCACCACAAACCCACCCTAAGGCGATTAAATATTGGAATCGGACACATGGCACTACTTGGGGAGCCCTATTTTTTTTAAGATAGGGTTTCACTAAGCAATTCAGGCTGACTTTGAACTCACTTTATAGCCTAGGCTGGCCTTGAACTCCTGCCTCAGCCTCACAAGTGCTGGGATGGCAGGCGTGCACCACCATACCTGGCAGGGAGCATCTTTTTTTTCCTTGTGGCAATCCTGGTGGGAGATGCTGTGGAACCGCTCTGAGGGCTGGAAGTCAGATCTCCGGAGGAAACCCATAAGCTGAAGGAAGGGTGTGCATCAGGAAACGTCACTTTACGAGGCGCAGCTCCTCCACCCAGGCTCCTGACGGCTCTCAAGAGTTTCTGATTTTGTTCATTGCTTAATAGGTGCATCAGAGAACTTGCTAAATGCTGCTGCTCAGACTCTGCGAGTAAGCTGTGTAGGCTGTGGT
>RJWM01037879.1:0-17416 GCA_004363535.1 Dasyprocta punctata | reverse complement strand
AGACCCCCGCCTAACAGCAAGCTAGTTATACTGGCCCATAATCTGATTACTGTCTAAAGGCCCTACCTATGAACACAGAGGCCTCAGGGAACGTTTAGATCTAAACCCTAAGAGGAAGAACAGAGGGGTAGAAGCCAATGAGACCAAAGTGAGGCTGAAAGCCAGCAGAGCAGATGTCAAATCCTATAGCTCTGCGTCTAGCGCCTGGGGCAGGTTGTCAGGGTCAGAGGTAAACTCCAGATCACTTACACGGTCCTGCCCCCATCTCATTGCCTGAGGTCACAGCCCTCTTGGCTTCTCTTTCTGGCTGGCTTTGGTCCTTCCCCATAGCTTTCTTCAGATGTTCCGTGTTCCTGGCTTCTCCAACTTTCCAGGGCCTCCAATCTACCTTTGCCTTCTCTCTCAGCTTCACACAGTGCCCTCACATGGGTACACTGCCTGGGTTCCAAGACCTTCTTCTGAAATCTGGGTGGGCATCTCCATGACTCCACAGCTCTCATTTTCTGCATGCTATATGGAGGATGCTAAGGTCTACCTCTGGCGCCAGCAGTAGCCAGGTCCTCTTGCATCATGGCTACAGGGGCTTTGGAGTGCCTGGGTCACTGAGCACTCCCAGGTGGCCTTTCTCGTGCAGCATGCTCTTCTAGAGCCCTCTTCTCAAAGCAGAATCTTTTATATGTTCCACCCTGGAGTCTGAATGGGGGTGAGAGTGTATTTCAGATCCCTCAAGACATCCACTTGGCTTCTACTAATCATTCAGTAACTGAATGCCCCTCTGCTCTGACTTTACAGGCCCCGACTTTGCAGAAGCTTCTCTTCTGATGAAACTCAGAGCTTTTAAAATCACTTAACTTATGCTCACTTTGGCAGCACATTTGCTAAAATCCCTCAACTGTGCTGTTTGCTCTTGACCCTCAGTGTGGAGCTGGCTAAAAGCCTCCAACAGAACCCATTTCCTCTGCCAGATTAATTAGTCCATTGCCCTTATTCTCAGTTTCTTGCAAAGTCTGAAGACATAAGGAAAATGCAGACAAGTTTTTCTGCCAGAGCCTAGCACACATGACCTAAAATCCAGCTGTCTGTGGGGTCCTTGTTCCCAGCTGAATCCCCCAGAGCTTGCTCTTTACCATGTCCATTTTTATCGTCATTCTGGTCTCTGAACTCTGTCCAGAATTCCGTGTCGAGCTCAGATCATAACACCCTCGGGCAGCTTCTCCAGCAGTATCTCCGGAGCTTTCCAGAATCCTCCGAGACTGGTTCCAAAGGCTTCCAAACCGCATGGTCAGGGAGCAGCACAGCCATAGCCCCACTTCTCTAGTGTCAAAATCTGTTTTAGGTGTTGTTTTTCTTTCTTTTTTTTTTTTTTTTTTTTTTTTTTTTTTTTTTTTTGGTCACTGAGACCCAACACAGACACACAAATCTTAAAGGAAAAACATTTTGGCTCACAGTTTGTAGCGGTTTAGTCCATAGTTGGCTGGCTTGGAGGCAGGGCAGCATGGCAGAGGGGAACAGTGAAGGAACACTGCTCCCTGCACAGTGAACAGGAATCAGAGAAGTCAGAGGAGCTAGAAAGGGAGACAGGCCTTTCCGGTGACCCTCCTCTTCCCACCAGACCACACCTCCTTAAAGGAGGTCAGCTGTGCTGGCCCCATAATCCAATACCCCCTTTTTTTGTTTTGTTTGGTACCTGCAATCAAACTCATGATCTCGCGCTTGCTAGGCAGGTGCTTATGCCATTGAGCTAAATGCCCAGCCTCCAATACCCTTTCAGAACTCCACCTATGAGTGCATGAAGCTGCTTGAGGGAACGTTTTAAATGTAAACGACAACATTCTGCCCTGGCTCCCAGAGGACTCTTAGACCTCGCCCATCAAACTTGGCTTACAGCACTGTAGGACTGCTTCTCCAGGCACCGTCCCAAACCTTTCCAGATTTCTCCTGTGAAACAGTTTCAAAGGTGTCTGAATCACAAAGGTGAAGGTACCACTTCTTTGGTACCAAAATATATCTTAGTCACTTTCTCATCACTGAGATACGATACCAGACACCTGCAGCTTAAAGGAGAAGAGGTTTATTTTGGCTCATGGTTTATAAAGATTTCATTCCATAGTTGGCTGGCTCCAAGGCAGGAGTGCCTGGCGAAGGGGCATGGCGGAGAAGACCTGCTCACTGGATGGGGCACAGGAAGCGGAGATCAAGGGAGGAGCCAGGAAGGGCAGTAAAGCGTTCCAGGCCATGCCCCAGTGACCCAGCTCTTCTGACTGGACCCCTAGGACAGCAAATCAGCTAGAGCGCCCCATGATCCAAACACCTTCTAAAAGCCCCACCTGTGAGCGTGTGACTCTTTGGGGGATGTTTTATTTATTTATTTATTTATTTTTTTTTTTTTGCGGCACCGGGAATTGAACTCACAGCCTCGCACCTGCCAGGGCAGGCGCTTAAGGCACTGAGCCAAACTCCCGGCCCTAGTTTTTTGAGGCAGGGTCGCACTATGTAGCTCAGGCCGGCCTTGTGCTCGCGTTGTAGCCCAAGCGGGCCTCGAACTCACAACGCTCCACCTACCTCAGCCTCCCAAGTGCTGGGATTAATGGGGGATGTTTTAGATCTAAACCAGAGCAGTGAGTGTCTGAACCCTACAATGCAGAGGGCTTGAGGTCAGCGTGTAACTCTCTGAAGCCGTGGTGGTATTTGAGAAATAAGGTGTCATTTTAAAAGCAATGGATTGCAGCCAGGCGTGGTGGCACACACCTTTAATCCCAGCACTCGGGAGGCTGAGGCAGGATTGTTGTGAGATTGAGACCAGCCTGGTCTTCAAAGTGAGTTCAAGGCCAGCCTGAACTGCATGGTGAGACCCTGCCCCCAAAAATAGTGGCGGGGATTTAGTTCAGTGGCCTAAGCGCCTGCCTGGCAGGCACAAGGTTGTGAGTTCAATCCCTCGTACCAAAAAAAAAAAAAAAAAAAAGCAATGGATTGAAAGGCAGAAAAAAATATACCCTTGTCTCAGCTCTGTTCGCACCAGTTTAAGGACCGTGGTGGGCTGTCTGCGAAGATGCCTGCTGGCAGTCTGTTCCTGCCCTCTGCACGCGCCGCTCCCTTTGCGGAGGGGTGGGATCTGGCTCCCCTGCCTCGGGATCTGGGTGATGTGCCCGGCCTTCCCGAGGGTGCGGAGAGGGAGTGTCGCTGTCTCTCTTGTGTCCTGACAGCTTCTGCTTCCCACCTGTTGGTGCCAGCGCCTTACCTGTTGGAGGGGACGCCCCCCACTCCCGGGGCTACATAGGCCAGAAGTGACCCAGCCCAGGAAGCTCTGCCTTCTGCACATTTATGAATATATATATATATATATATATATATATATATATTTTTTTTTAAGCTTCTACGATTTGAAGGCAGTTCATTTCATAGTATAAGCATGAGACCAGTTGGCACATGCACGTGGGGTGCTGCTGTGAGGAAGACCTAAGACGTGGTGGCGCGGACCCTACGGGCAGGGGGTGACCAGGGGCGCTGTCATTGGAGGGTGGAGCGGCAGTGAGGCGGTGGCTGTGGGAGGCACCTTGCGCCCTGGAGGCAGCCTGCTGGACGTACCGTGGTAGCTGTGGTAGCAGCCGGGAGAATGTCTGCCTCACAAAGCTGTGGCTCTAGCCAAGGAGATTCCTGGCAGATGCTCTGAAGCAGCCCCAGGCTCCTTCGAGGTGTTCGTGACAACTGACAAGAAGAAAGGACAGGAGGAAGATCTGCTGGGTTTTCAGCCAGAACTCCAGCAAGTGAAGGGTTTTCAACGTAAGACATTGCTTCCGGATAAACATCAAGCCATGAGTGTGGTTATGAAAACTTAAAAAAATGTCCAGAAAGATTTGATTTGATGTGTTGAAGACGATCTCAGGGCTTCTAAGAATGTTAACTGCACTAAGCGTAGTGGTACAGATCTGTAATATCAGCATTCAGGAGGCTGAGGCAGGAGGACCACAAGTTCTAGACCAGCCTGAGCTACATGGTGAGACTTTGTCTCAAAAAAAAAGAAAAACCCAAAATTTCTTGTTGCTAGGAATGTAAGCTAGTACAACCACTGTGGAGATCAATATAGTGATTCCTCAAAAAACTAAAAACAGAAATTGTATTTGACTTAGCTGTTCCCCTTCTAGGTATCTTCTCGAGGGGTAAAGTGATTGCATTACAGGGGCATGTGCACACCCATGTTTATAGCAACACAGTACATAACAGCTAAATAATAGCTAAATCTTGGGAAAGGCCTGTATATTTCTCAGCAGACGAATGGATAAAATGTGGTCTTTATACACAGTGGAGTACAATGCTGCCACAAAGAAGAATAAACAAGAAACACAGTGGGGTAAATCGAGGCACCTTGAGACCGTAATGTTCAGTGAAATAAATCAGACACTGAAGTTTAAGTATCACATAGTTCATCTTATAGGAGAACCCCAAAATATAAATAAAGAGTAAAATAAATGATAGATAATAGGAAGTGGCGGAGTTCTTTTCCAAATGGAAAGGGGGATAAGAGATGGAGGGGAGGGAAGGGAGAGGGGATGGAAAAGTGATGAAAAAAAGTCTTGAAGGAAAATGTGGAAACAGCGCTTTTGCGAGATGGGGAGGGGACTGAGTTGGAGGAGCAGGGAGGTGTGGGCGGGGACCAGGAGGAGGAAGGGATGAAGAGGTGCTCCGTACCTGCAGCAAGGCCCCCCAAGGAGCGTGATCATTATTACTGCAAATGTGAGCTAATAAAAAAGGGAGAAAAGTAAAAAAAAAGTCTTTAAGTGCATTGTCCCACTGCAGTATGACATGTGCAGAGGAGAAAGAGGCACGTTTCAGAAAGGACTGCGACCGTGAGCCCTGAAGGGGAAGCTTGGAACTAAACCTCAATACAACTGATTTGTTTTGTTTTGTTTTAATTTTTCTGAAAGCTGAAGTGGCTGTGAATTTTGGAACATGGAGTGAAACCCAGCAAGATTGATTTTAAAATCTACCTCCATTTTAAAGATATTCATCAGCTCAAACACGGAAACAGCTGGAAATGAGCAGAAGTTTTTAGACCTTTGAGTTTCCCCTGGCATGAAACTAATGATTGAGAGAGGCACTCGGCTATAGATGCGGGCCGTTCTTCGGGAAAAGGGAGACAGCTCAGGGTGCAGCCCCGAGGACGCAGGGCAAAGCCAAACCCTGAGCAGAGCAGTGGACTCAAGCAAGGGTCAGCGTAGCTCAGATCCAGCCCACCTTCTGACTTTGCTAAGCACCTGGTAAATTCTGCTTTCGTTTTCCAGAAGTGGCCACCATTATTGCCTTGGTGTGGGGACAGGGGGATGGGCAGGACGAGAGAGCAAGGGCAAGGATGACCCAGGGAGACCACCTGGATCCCTCCAGCCGCTCCCCCAGGGCCTCCCCAGTCCAACACTGTCCCACTGGGTCCCGCCCAAACCGCAGAACCCTGAGCACACATGGTGGTACACGTCTGAACCACTCAGTGTGGGAGGGTGACATTCCAGGGGAAGAAGTAACTGATACAAGGCCTCCCCATCCATTATTTAATTCCCACTTTATTTGCACTCCAATTTCTTCATAGGGCGAACTCAGGAATAGGACCAGATCATCTCTAAGGCCCAGGTCTGCTCTCATATTCTCTTATCCTGTAAAGAGTTCGATTTTCTCATTGTAGGGATAACTCTGCCATTGGATTGCATCTGACAAGTCTCTGTCACTGCCAGCCGGGCGCTGGTAGAGACGCTGAGGTACAGCAGGTAAAGGTGAATAAACACAGCCAGGCGGTTAGAGCACAGCTTGCGGAGCACAGAAGCAACCTGACGCAGTGCGCCATCCTGGAAGGAGGAGGAGAGAGAAGGACAAGGGGGTGGAGAGAACGGAAAGAAAAGGGATTTTTAGCCAAAGAGTCAAAAAAGTTCTTTTCCAGGGTAGACCTGGCCTCGCATTCCTCAGCAATCGCAAACCAGGACCTCAACGACCTCAATCACCGCACGATCCTTGTAACATCACTTCAGCAGGAAGCAAGGCCTGGCTAAGGGCATAGCTCTGTGTGAGCTTGGGTTTGCCAGATGCTTACAATAAGCAAAAGAAATTCTTCTGGCTCTTTGGTGGCTTAGCTGTCTTCCACATGACTGCAATTAAATCTTCTGCCCAGGGTTTTGCCCACAGCACCAGGAGGAGCACGAAGCTGCGGAACCCGGCCCCAGCGCCAGGGAAGGCAGGCAGGCAGGCAGGCTGCCGCTCCCGTCACCTGAGTTCCTCCTCTGTCCCCAAACGCCACCCGCAGTAGATGGGTACCTCATTCCTGTCTGCACTTAAACTGGAGAGCTGCAGGCTTAACTCAGAGACTTTATCAAACGTGTCGCTTGGTTTTCTGCCTGGCCCTCTGTTACATGTTACTCCCCGGGCCGGAGTTGGGTGTTGAGCCCGCAGTCGTGGCGGGCTTTGCGGCGCACTTGCTAAGGGGTGATGTGCACAGCACACCTGCTAGGGGCCCGGCCATCCTTCTCTCATTCCCCGGAGTGAAACGATTCACACGTGGACAGGAAAACCCCATGTCAAAAGCCTAGCGGGGTGCGACCAGGGGCGCTGGGGGCGCAGGAGGGCCGGCCTTGAGGACCCAGGTGAAGGCCTCCGGGACTCCTGGCGAGGGAGGCGCGGGTGCTGACTGCAGTCCGGATCCAGCGCTTCCCCGCAGGCCACACGCGCCAGCCGCAATGCGACTTGGCCGGACACAGTGGAATCAGCCCTGGCGCAGGCTGAGCCAATGCGGGGAACCCGGGCAGTCCCGGAGGAGGGCAGAGAGGCTGGGTCCCCGCTGGAAGCCGGGTGCTGAGCCGAGGCTGCGGGACGCGCGGGGGCGCGGACCGCAGCGGCCAGGGGAGAAGGGGACCAGGCCCTGGCTCCCGGCTTCTGCTCTCACCCCTGCCCAGGCCGGGGCCTCCCCAGTCGCCTCCTTGTGCTGCTCCAGTTGCAACTAACTGCGCGCGGCCGGGTGGGCGGGGGCAGGCCTGCAGCCCCGCTCGGGGAACCCAAGCTGATGCTTCCTGGAATAATTTTTTCTTCCACGGCGTCGACGCCTCAAAGCCTTTAAAAACAATAACAACAAAAAAAAATTTTTAAGTGATTTAAGCAAGCCGGAGCGCCCAGAAGCCCTGCCCGCACACTCGGCCGGCCCAAGGCAAGGCCGGGACCGACGTGGCACTCGGCTGGGGAACGGGCCGGGCGGGGCGCAGCAGGGTGCGGTGCCCGCGGGCCGGGGCGGTGACTCACGCGGCCCGGGTGGGAGCGGGGCGGGGCCGGGCGGGGCGGCGCGGGTATAAAAGCCCCACCCTGGCCGCCCGACCGCGCTCGGCCCCGGGACGTTCGCAGCGCACTGTCGGCGGCGCAGCCCAGGTGAGCGGGTGGGGGGCGGCGCGGGGCCCGGAGGGGGCGCCGGGGTGCAGGCCGAGGCCGCGGTCGTACACCCCCCGAGTCCTGGGGGAGCGGGGCGAGGCCAGCCGCCGGGGCGGTGGGCGGCGCTGCGGGGCGCGGGTGTGGCCCAGGGCTACGGTCCTGGGCGTGGGCCTCCTGCGTCCGCCCGGAGCCTCTGTCCTCGGCTGGGCAGAGTGGGCCGCGGGGCGTCGAGTTACTCACTGTGCACCCCGGGGTTTCGCTCCATCTGGAGCTTCCCACTCGCGGGAGCTCCTCTGCGCCCCCGCGGCCCTGGAGGGAGGGTGCGCCCGGGGGGCCGCGGACCCGGGGTGCAGAGGAGGGCATGGCCCGGGCCCCGAGGTTCCCGTCTGTGAACGTGGTTTCCAATGCCCGTTTTTACTGTGACCACGGAAGACTGCCGACCGCGCGCTCATTCAGAACTGCGGGGTGCGCCGTGCGCCGCGCGGGAGCGCCGGAGGCTTCGCGTTTGTGCTGAGCTTCCCGGTCGGAGCCCTGGGTGCGCCGAGCCCGCCCAAGGGCAGCGGCCACGCGGGCGCCCTGCGGGCCGTTACCAGGTGACCAGCTCGGGCCGCTGGAAGCCTGGCGGGAGTCTGGGGCCCACCACTGGGGGGTCGCGGTGCAAAACGCGCTTTCCCACGGAAGCAGTGTTGTAGGAGGCGCTTAGACTCCAGGCTCGCCCCGAAACAAACGTTGTGCATTGTCTCTAAGTGAGGCCTAAATTCCTGGGATGGGAGGAGATGGGGGGGTCCTAGGAAGACGTGGGGGACGCTGTGGGTGGGAAGAAGAAATCACTGAAACGTTTTGCTAGTTGCTAGTTTCAGAGACCGTCTCAATTAAATTATTTTCATTTGGAAATTGTGTCTTTGAGCTCCACTCTTTTCTCCGCCTCTCCCTCGCCGGCCCCTTTCTCCAGACACGTGGGGCCACCATCCAGGATGGTCCCTTGCGCAGAGACCACGCCCAGCCAGACAGGAGGAGACAGAAGGAGTAGAAACCTAGGAAGGGTTGGGGGCTCCAAAATGCTCAGCAGCGCGGAGCTGTGTTTTATAAAACAGATCAGAATGGGAAGCTTGTTCATCTCAGGGGTCTGTCCAGTGTGAGGCTGTGGAACCCCGGAGCGGTGCCACCGTGCTCAGGCACCTTGCAGGGAGACGATCGCTGAGACCTGCTGGAGCGGGACCTGTGGCCGAGGTGTGAAGCGTTTCCTGCTTCGCAGTTTCTTCTCTCGGAGGTGGTGTCCCCACCCCCACCCCCCGCCCCGAAATCTCAAAGGCTTATCCAAAACTTGTCTTTTGCATCTGCAGTGGGAGGGTGTGCCCATCGCCTCTGCTGTGATAGAGACATAGAATCACTTCACTGGCTGGCGTACAGCGCTCAGTCTTGGACTGGAGACGGAGTATTTAACCTGCCCCTGTCTCTGAGCTCTTAGAGTACCCTATTGATTGACATTAGGCCTGCAGCCATAGCCTTAGCCTTTAGTTTCCTGGCTAATTTCTGATTTAAGTGGTTTTCCTGGCAGGTAGATACTCGTCTGTAATTGCTATTGATTTTGAAGACAGTGGGTCCTGAAACTGGCACTGTGGCCTTGGGAGGGGCCAGGCCTTTGTTCTCAGTCTGCTTATGCAGCAGGCCGAAGGCCCGAGGAAGCCTTTTTCAATTAAGGGAGGCTGGGTGTGTCGCAAGAGGAGTCCCAGGCGCTAGTGGGTGATTTAGACACTCTGCGGGCCCATGAAATATCCAGTGAGCACCTCCTGAGTCACAGCAGTGGACAGACAGACACCTCCCCACACACAACCCCTGTTCTTCAGACTTTCAACCGAATGGGTACAGAAAGATGCAAAACAAGTCAGTTGTGTAGATACTAATTGGATTTAAGCTTTCATGTTTTCACAAATCGATGTTGGTTTCTGCCCCTGGCCAGGCCGGCTCGTTGCCCCTGTTAACTGAGGCGTCCTGACTGTCCCACTCCATTCATGTCTGGGGACATTGTTGAAATCCAGGGGACCTCACCTGCCTTTCTGGCTTGGTTGAGTTCAGTAGGAGAATGCACCTCTGGTTTTTTGCACTGGGGAATCCTCCTGCTCTTCCCCTGCTGCCACACCCTATTCTAGTTGAAGGCCACACCGGAGGAAATTCCAGGCCTTTAGAAAGATTCTTTCCGCCCATTCACGTCTGGGGTAATTTTCCTTCTCCCAGCGCCAGGAACAGTGCTCCCCTAACTGCGGAGGGGCAGGTTATCTGTTAGGAGTGGGGAGATAACTTTGATTCTGGGTGCTCGCCCTGAGGCAACCTCCAAATCTCCTTTGAGGGTGCGCCCCGAAAGTTTTAAAGCATCTGAGCTGAGTTGAGGAATAAGCTTGTAACTCTCAAGTGGATAGACTGTGTTCTAATCCTAGACGTGGCGGGAGCTCTGGGGGTCCGGGGAGTGACCCCAACACAGAGTCCTTCGTCAGCGCACTGTCTCCTGACCGCACCACCTGGCACTCTTAGCTCCGAGGGAATCGGGGTCCCAGGGCTCGGTGCACATCCTGCCTCCCCGCTGCCTGCAGGAGGTGCTGGTGATGTTCCTGTTCCTGCACTGGCCTCCGGCAGGGCTAGGACCCAAGCAACCCTGCTGGTATGCAGGCCAGGCTGTGCCAGGGCCGCCCCTCATCCTGGTAGAAGGACCCACGACACAGCTGTGTGCCAGGCTTTGCAGAGACGGGCCGAGGCCAGGAGCTGAGGCCGCCTGGAAACACGTGGGACCATGCTTGCATTGGAAATAGTGAATCTGAGGGAGGAAGGAGATGGAGGAAGGAGAGAGTATGTTGCGAAAGAAGAAGAAAAAAATTAAACCATCTAAAATGGAAGACCCAGTCTGTGGAAGCCATTCCAGGATGCAGCTGAATGCCCACCGTGTGCTCAGGCCACTGAGTCAGGAGGCAGGAGTGAGTGAGGTCGAGGCCCAGCGGGTGGACGCTGTGGCCAGTACACACTCAACCCTGATGTTTTGCTGACACAGAGTGGCAGGGCCCAGAGCAGGGAGGCCGGATAAGAACGGTGACATTAGCTATGATTTTCTGTATCCTAAAACCACATTCAGATGCCCGCAGATAGAGGCAGAGTGCTGTTGCTGGAGGGAACCTGGTGATTCGGCGGGGCGGAGCTGAGCATGTTGGAGGGTTAAGAGTCCACTCGGATTTCCGCGCCTGCCGTGTGCAGGCGTCTAAGGAAACACAGGTAAACCCAGCGCGTGTGAGATCTTGCATCCAGAGATAGACTTCTCTGTGGGCAGCTGGAGCCTTGGAGAGCACAGCGTATGGGCCATCAGACACCGCAGCTGAATCGCAGGGCTCAGGGCTGTGTGTCCCCACCCTGAAAGTGCTTCCTTCTGGCCAAGTGACGTCATGGCTCCTGCCAGTCTGCTCCTGCCCGCTCCAACCCGGTCTCAGGAGACGGGCAGGGAGCGGCTCTGGACGGAGCAAGAAGCTGCAGCGGGGCGTGGGCCGCAAACTGATATTGGTCGAGATCAGGCAGTGTGAGGGACAAGCTGGAGTGAGTGCCGCCGGGCCCTGCTCCCCCTGATCAAGGCCACTGGGCCGAATTCCAGGGATTCTGGGGAGCGACTTGGCCCTGTGACTCAGGCTTAATCAGGACCATAAAACCAGGGAGAAAAGTGTGTGCTTGCCAGGAGGTTCTGTTCAGTGAAGATGATTTAGGGGCGGGGGGTGGGGTGGGGGGAGTGGGAACTCTCCTCCCCCCATTCATGCATTATTCTTGGCTCGGAATTCAGGAGCAGACTGGTGCCCGGGGCGGTACAGTCAGCTTTGGAGGGGAAGCCCAGCACCCCAGCCGCAGCCTCCCACCGCCTTGTTTCGGCTCTGAAATCCTCCTTTGTGTCATCCACTCCGGGTTGATTCATCGTGGTTGTTAGGGGTCTGTGTTGTGGCAACTCCACAACACTGCCGTTTCGGCTGCAAGTGGGTGGGTGGGTGGGTGTGTCTCCCCAACCGCCGGGTTCCCTTCTGGCTCCTCAGCAGGCCAGCCCTGTTGCTGTGTGTGTGTGTGAGAGAGAGAGAGACACACACACACACAGACACAAGACAATTAACTGTTGATTTTTTTTTAGGTTTGTTGTTTTTCCTGTTGGGTGGTTTTTTTTTTTTTTTTGTCTTTTGTTCCTTCAGACTTGTTTTGCTTTCCTTTTGGGGAGAGAAGCTCAAACTTTACATTTATACCTTTTCTGTTGCAGCTATCATTTTGGAGCAAAGCAAAATCTATAGGTTTTTTTTTTTTTCCTTTTATAAAGGACAACCTCCATTCTAATTAGTCCTTATTTGAGGTGCAAGTGACCTGCTTTCCAAAGGCACTGAAAAGATTTCATCACAGGTTGCCTGGGTGCCCCGAGCGCTCCTCAAGTCAGTTGTGAACAGTCTCCTTCGCTGAGGAGCTGAAGAACGGGGGACCGTTCCCTTGTTAGGGTGAACCCGCGAGTCCCTTTTCGCTCCCCACCCTGCAGCACGTTATTTCCGAGCAGTCTGAGGTGGGCGTGGTGCTCCCTGCAGGTCTCCCTCTATTCCGTTTTCCTAAACAGACCCACTTGCCCTGATCCAGGGCCGGGTAAGGAGGCTGGCAGGGTCCCAGCTCCCCTGGGAACGCAGGCTGAAGTGCTCACCCGCAGATCCGCTCACCTGATAGCGCTTTCTCCTTTGCAAGCTGAAACCAGTCGGCCAACTGGGTGAGGCCCGGGTGACGACTGGGTGGGGCAGGCTGCTGTTTCCATGTTCTGGACAGAAGTCGGCCAGCAAGGAGAGGCTGTTGTGCTTTGGAAGCACGAAGCTGACCCTGTGCGGAGGAGCCCCGGGTAGAAGTCATTTTTCATCTCCGATACAGTAGGCAGAGGGGGAGCTTCAGCAGGAGACTCCGGGCTCCGGAGCTAGCATTTCGGAGACGGGCGAAGGTGCATTCAGGGTCGCAGCCACCTTGCCACTGGGGCTCCAGGATTGCCGCAGTCACGCTTGCTTAACTTTGCACAGTCCGGACATGTTGGACCCGGTTCCTTTTCCCAGCTGTCCTCTCATTCCCCGCCACCCTGGCCAGCCGCCCTTCCCCCGGCCACGGCTCCCCGGTGTGTCGGGGTCCCAGCCTTGGTGTTCCAGCCTTGCTGAGCCTGGTGCTCGTCGCTCTGTTAACCCTCTGGCCCAGCGTTCTCTCTGGGTCTTAATCTTTGGGAAAGGAGGGCTGCAGGAGTGGGGTCTACAGGCCCTGGGGGGCTGGGCTTCTGGTCCAGCCCCGCTTTTCATTTGCTGGGGACCCTGGACTGGCCTGTTGGGTGTCTCCCAGAGGCAGGACTTGTGTTTCACAGTTCCGTAGGTGTCTCTCATAGATCTTAATGTAGGACAGACAGGCCCAGCTCGTGGTAATTTATGGGTTTGCAGACTGACTATTTGAAAATCCCCAGTACGTGTCACCTGCAGTACCACTGCTGAGACACGTTCCCATTAGTCAAGGGTGCTGTGTTCAGCTCAAGGTGGTTTTTTTTTTTTTTTTTTTTTTTTTTTTTTGTACCAGGGATCAAGCTCACAACCTTGTGCTTGCCAGTCAGGCACTTAAGCCACTGGGCTAAATCCCTGGCCCTAGTTCAAGTTTTAACAAGCTGGGGCCCAGAGCCGGCTGTTTCCCCTGCTGCTCATCAGTGCTGCTGCTCAGGACGCCTTTGCATTCGCAGTGGAGGCTGATGAAGGGAGAAAGCCAAGGCCACGTTGTGTTTCTAAGGTGAACACGTGTTTCCATTAACGCTCACACAGTTCCCTGCATTTACGTGGATTAAGGCGTCTGCAGGCGGCGTAGCAAGCTTCCTGGGTAGCGCTCTGTGGCCGCTGTGGCTGTGGTTCTCGGCACAGTGGTGCTTTTTTGTGGAATGATTATAAGGTACACGTGCTCCTCTTGCGTGGCAGCAGCAGGATCGTTTCTAGCGTTCATGTAGCACCTGGAGCGCTGACGGCGAACCTTTTAGAGACCCAGCGCCCAAACTGCACCCCAGACCCACTTACTTATTGCAGAGACCCAGCCCTGCAGTTAAACCTGAATGCCCCGACTCTGGGGCAGCCTCGGGGTCACCGGCTCTCGTGCCTGCTGCAGCCATGGGTTCGCACCTCTGACCTGGAGTGCCAACGCACCCTTAGCTGTGCGTGTGCGTGGAGGGGGATTTAGCGGGAGCCGTGAGGCGGAACACACCCTGTCCTGCTTGGACTCCACCCGGGAGCTCGTAGTTTGAGCCCCTGTCACGGGGAGGGGACTTGGCATGCCCTGCATGTGGATCAGTGAAGTGTGCTCCTGGGGCTGGGACGTGGCTCGGTGGTGGAATGTGGCCAGGACCCTGGGTTCCATCCCCACCACGGAAGAAAGCTGCGTGTGGCGTTGAAAGACAGGAGAGAGCCGAGTGGAACGGGGCCGTCCCCATCCTATTGGAGCAGGTGCCACAGTGGTACAGACTCGAGGGGTGCGTCGGCTTGCTGTGGAAAGAAGGTGGGGAGGCTCAGGTGGTGTGGGAGGAGACGATCAGTTTGCTGTGGGCAGGAGGCGGGGGTACCGTGTTTCGGGGAGACACGAGGAGCCATCGGGTCCAGCTTCCTTTGCTGAGTAGAGGGGTGGGAGGCTGGGTTTGCACGCTTGTCTTCGGAGGCACCTTAATCTCCAGGGACATGGTCCTGACTCACAGCTGCCCTGTTTTGTTTGGCTCTGTGTTGGGCATTTTGTTTCTTAGTGGTTTACAGTAGTGAGTAGACTTCAGCTCCACAAGCGGAGGACTGCAGCTCTGCCCACTTTGGTGGAGCCCGCTGGTACGCCCCTGTGCATACTCTGGGCCCGTACTGAAATCGCAGATTTCTTGCCTTATCCAGGGAGACTTTTCTGTCTTGCCAAGAAATCTCAAGCGTAGGCTTGGACAGACGGCTTACTACGCAGGCTTCAGGGTGAGACTGAACTCTGGCTCTCTGAGACCCTGCGGACCAGCATTGCTTAATGGAAGGAGAATGTGAGCTACAGATACGATTGCAAACATTTAAAAAAAAGTAAAAGAAATAGGTGAAATTAGCTTTAAGTAATATATTGTATTTATTGTAACATACCCAGCTTGTCAGAGTTACAATATGTAATCAGTACAAAAATTCCTAGTGAAAGATTTTCCATCCCCCATCTTCAGAATCCAGTCCTCTCTACTTAGAGCACATCTCGGTGTGACTGGCCCACAGCACATGCCCGCTGGCCACATCGGGCCGGCGGCTGGGGCAGTGGGCAATTGAGATATCAGGCAAGACGTTTTAAAGGACAGGCTGTGTATGTTAGGAGGAGTAGGTTCATAGCAAAACCGCAGGAAGTGCAGGGAGCGCCCGCACCCTCTGCACCCCCAACCCCCATTCACAGCCCTTTTCCTACGGGTATTTGACACCCGGGGAAGGGGGTGTGTGTATCAAAATCCATCGACCTACACTTAAACGCTACCGTCACCCAGAGCGCGTAGTTTTATTAAGGTTCGCTCTTGGTGTTGTGCGTTCCGTGGATTGTGACAAATGTATAGTGACACGTTTCCATCATTACGGTGCCATATGGAATAATTTCGCTGCCCGACATACGCATTTATTATACATTTATATCACAGTATCCTCTGTGCTCCATCTCCTCATCCCTCCCTCTCCCCAAATGTTGGCAACCACTGGCTTTGTTACTATCTCCATAGTTTTGCTTTTTCCGAAATGTTACGCCGCTGGAATCAATGGATCGATAGAGCCCTTCCTGGTTGGCTTTTTCACTGAAAGTCTCTCCATGGTTTTTTTTTTTTTTTTTTTTCATAGTTTGCTAGCTCATTTATTTATAGCACTAATATTTCATGTTCTGGATGGTCAGTAGCTTATTTCTAGAGCAGGACTTTTATTGTCCTGAATGGTAAATCTTGGGCGGGACACCCTGGCAGGAGAAGACCGCCTGGGAGTTGCGGGACTGGGCCAATCGGAACCGTCCTGATCGACTTACTTTTTGCCTGGTTTAAAACACTGCCGTGAACCTAGCGTGGTGGCTCACACCTGTAATCCTGGCAATCTGAGAGGATCGCAAGCTTGAGGCCATCCTGGGCAACTTAGATGAACTCCGTCTCAAAGTAAAATTTATAGAGGGTTGGAGAGGTAGCACAACACTCGAGCACTTGCCTGCCCTGAAGGAGGGCGTGGGTTCAGTTCCTAGCACTGCAAAAAGCAAAAACCAAAAAGCAAAACAGCCATGAACATCAGGAAACGAGGAGAGAGCCCAGGATGAAAATCTTGCAGGCATCCATGTATAACCAAACCCAAAGGTGAATCTTCTCATTATATGCCCTCTTGTCCCAGCCTACACAGGGCCCAGAATCTGCTTAGTATAAAATTGTCTTATAAACTGGCAAATGTCTCCCCTGGTGTGATGACGCAAGCCTGTAATCCTAGCACTCGGGAGGCTGAGGCAGGAGGATTGCAGTGAGTTCAAGGCCAGCCTGGGCAACAAAGTGAATTCAGGGCCAGCCTGAACTGCATAGTAAGACTCTGTCCCAAAACAAAACAAAACAAAAAATTGGCCAATGTCTGTGTCAAATACTCTGCAGACCAGTATTCTGAACATGTTTAGACTAAGCAGACAATCTGGGCAGAGACTAGGAAGGTGAATTTCCATAAGACCATTTCCTTGATCAGAGAAGATGAAGCGGAAAGAAACCTCTCAGCAGTAGTTGCTGTCATCTGAATGTTGTTCCCCACTCTTCCAGATACTGCTCTGTCCCGTTGGCTTAGCTTTGGGGTGATTATGCAGAGGGGCCCATCTTGTCTCAGCACGAAGACACTTGGTGCCAGCTGAGCACCGTGGGGTGGTGGTTCGGAAAACGAAGCGGCTGCCAGCTGGAAAGGCAGTTTGTCAGGCTGCGGGGACGCTGCCCGAGCAGGTTAGCGTGTTGGCCGGAAGAAGAGGTCTCCTTTGCACCACTTTGACTCTTAAATACAAGACGTTCAGCCCTCTGTAGGATGAGTCAGTGTGAGAATAACGACCATCGTCTTTCCTACAGACAGTTCTGTGTCTTCCTAGCATCATTGGACTAAGGAGACGATCAGGGACCGAGTCCTGCAGGGGTCCGCTTAGGAACGGGCCGCAGGAAAATGCTGCTGCTTGCAGGTCACGGCCGTGGTTCTCAGGACTTTCTCCAGTTGTTAAATTACGTGTGAGAGACTCGGGGGCCGTGTTAAGTTTGACAAGCAGAAGACTCAGCTCTGTCCTTTTGACCAAGCGCATCAGCCTCAGGAGCCTTTTGTGTTTGGCCCTCACGCATTGGTCAGCCCAGGGCCTGTCTGCTCACAGCGGGACCAGCTCGGTCAGTAGTTCTCCCCAACCCTAACAGAGATCATTGCTACGTTTTCATGTTCTCAGTCGCTGTTATTGGGAAACGAGACTCTATTCCAAAAAACTGCTCTCATAGGCTCGGATGAAACGGTCTAAGTGGAAATTAGTAGGATGAATCTCAGCTTTGGGGGAAAGGAAAACCTCTTTGTAAAGACTTTCTGTTGTACTTTTTTTTCCAGCTTCGATCAAAATGTCCACCGTTCACGAAATCCTGTGCAAGCTCAGTTTGGAGGGGGACGTAAGTATCAAGGTTTTCACTTGGGGTAATTTTTGCAAATTGGCCGTCTCTGCAAAGTTGCGCTCTTTCTCTGCATAGCGAAGGGGAATGAACCTGACATTCCATCCTGACCCATTACTGTAGCTGTTCTTTGGGTTCAGTTTGAAAAACATGCTACAGCACTAAAAATTTCGGCATCAGGTTAACATTGGACAGTTAGAGACACTTGTTTAGCATGTGCTGCAGCTGTATCAAAAAATGATTCTGCATCTTTTAGACACTGTCTAGGATGTTGTTCCAGACAAGGACCTATGCTTTTCTTTTTAAAACCTGGCACCTGGGAAAGCTCTTCTCCCAAAAAGCCAAGACTTTTCT
>RJWM01037878.1:0-17138 GCA_004363535.1 Dasyprocta punctata | reverse complement strand
ATGAACTCTGCTCTTGTAGCTATCGATCCAGAGACGGGCACATGGGCATTGGTTCCAATAGAGTGATAAATTTTGGAAAATTGCTGGAAAGACACACTACTTTTGCTGGAAGTAAGCCTGAAAAAATGTAGGCTTGTGGGTGTTGCAGCAACACTGCCATGGGAACCCAAAAGTGAGGCCAAAATAAATCTAAGAAAATCTCATATATGGAGAGAGACTAAATACAGCTGCTGTGAGTTCCTGGATCAAGGCACACTTGAGTCAGACACACTGAAACTTTTTAATAATGTTAGCTAATACGTATCTTTACTTGTTCAAGTCAGTTTGGGTTCTTTGTTACAGCTGAAATGGTTCTTATAATATATACTTCCCATGCAAAGAATCTTGGGATATATATATATATATATATATAATTTTACCAGAAAGGATGGCTTCCCACAGTATTAAAATAAAAACAAAACTAAAAGTTTTAGTTAATGTCTTGATTATTTAGTCAGACTATGCTCTCTTTGTTATGAAGATTTATTATGCCCATTTGGAAAGAGTCTGTTGTCTTTGTTCACGTTTTTGGTGGTTTCATTATTAACTACTTATTCTGTGGTTTGTAATTCCTGAATCAAGCATTCCAGA
Organism: Dasyprocta punctata; assembly: GCA_004363535.1. Taxonomy (NCBI): domain Eukaryota; kingdom Metazoa; phylum Chordata; class Mammalia; order Rodentia; family Dasyproctidae; genus Dasyprocta; species Dasyprocta punctata. The sequence goes on along the minus strand of RJWM01037878.1, from coordinate 16,508 downwards.
TCTTTGGTTTTTATGCTCCATGATTATTGAGAACTGGTCACCGGAGCATGGAAACAGCACCATAGTTGCATGGCCTCCTTTAATCAATGTTACAAGTGCTCAGTGCATCTGTAAGTTTCCCTCTGGGCAGAGTTCCTAAGTGTGCCCTTGTGCAGTTGGGAACTTTAATGTGGATGAAGCTGGCATTTGGACTCAAATAGAAAAATAATTATTTATCTAATGAATTACATTGGTGAAATTGTAATAAATCATAAAAAATACAGTAAGTCTGGTCTATAGCAAGAAAGAAGAGTAAATTACACATGGATTAATCACTTATGTTTTAGCAATAAAAATGATTAGAATTAATTGAGGACCCTGCTTATAAAATTGTGTGGGTGGAAAGATTAGATACTAGATTTGATTCAATAGGTAAGCAAATGAGAAAAAGGTACAACATACTTGACAACAGCTCTTTTTCAAAGAGGAAGAGGATCAAGGAATGGAGGGAGGGGAGAGAAGAAGATGAAAAGGAACTGAGATGTGCTATTTGCATGGGCCAACTCTACACAAGGAATGTAAACAGTATATATTGCAAGAGAAAAAGGAAGTATGTACCAAAAAGAAAAAGAAAAGGGATAAAGAGATGAATGGAAAGAGAAAGAGAGAAAGGAAAAGGATTTTTTTAAAAAAGGAATTAAAATATGTGGCATACGTGTACAAATTTCCCACAAGGAATGCAAAACATTGTGTACTACAAACGTGATAATAAAAAAAAAATTTAATATGCAACCAGGTGTGGTAGTGAATGCCTGCAATTCCAGCACTCTGGGAGGTGGAGACAGGATGACTGCAAGTCTTAGCCCAGTCAGGGCGATTTAGTGACTTGGCAAGACACTGTCACAAAAAAGAAATTAAAAAAGGGGAGTGGGACTGGAGTTCAGGGCATAGGCCTTGGACTACCCATCAGAAATCTAATATTTAAAGAACTCAGGGGAAAAATGTAAGCAATTTTATTGCAACATGGACAAATGCCATAAGCATGCAGTAGTAATAAGAGGGGAAATGTGAATGACCGATAAACACAAAAGTATCTCAGGTTCTCAGGAAAACAAATATTAAAACAAAATGTAATTTTATTTTTCATGCATTCAACTGACCAGAAAAAGAAAAAAAGATTGATAACAACTAGTGTTGGAGATGATATGAAAAGTCCTGCAGTGTTATGTAAGGCAGAAGAGTGTATGATATTTGATCACCTGCTTTTGAAAAGTAATCTAACCCCAAGTTTACAAAATGGGAATTTCCATGTCCCTTTACATCAATAGCTCCACTTTGGGAATGTTTTCTTATGAAAATAGAAATATCAATATTTAATAATATGTATATAACTGTATCTATTGCATCTCTGTTGGTAATTGTCAAAATCCTGAAACCTTCTAAATTCCTATGGATATCAAAATGACTGTCTAAATTATAGGGCCTACAGAATTAGAGTTTTTTATGAAAGAAATAAAAGAGTAAGTCATATGTATATGTCTTGATATGAAAAGACGTCCACGATATATTTTCAAGTTAAAAAACAAGCACAAAAGTATAGAAACGTTTGTGAAAAAAAGGTGCAATCATTGGTTGGATAAAGTATAATTGGAGAGTTGAAACTAATTGTTTTCTCTTTGTTGACCCTAAAATTATCTGACTTGTGACCTTAATAAAAAATAAATTCTGAATTCTGTGAAGGGCAACTTCAAAAAATCTTCCTATGCATGCATTTCTTCTTTCTCTTTGCTATTGGACAATTGATTGTACAGGTCTTACTCAACCCCCGCCCCCCCACTCCACCATCACAGAACAAGCAAACAAATAAAAAGGAAACAAACACTGCATATTTTCTCCATATTCCTGCATATTCTTCCTGCATATTTTACTCTTCTATTCCTGTAAATGAAAACAGCAGAGCAAGGCACTACCTCTATTCTCAGTCTTAGGTACTTTAAGCATTTTCTTTGCTGTTGACAGTGTTCACATTCTTGATAGTACAAGGTCGTTTATTGCTCCAGAGAGACGCCTGTTTTTTCCCTTCGATTAATTTTTTAGTTCCTAGTTTGTCCCCTCTGCAGTGCTTGGTTCTGCCATGCTGGTAACCATATCACTCATTCACCTGCTTCTTGGGACTGCAATTTACAGGTCAGGTGCTCTTGGAAACATCATTTTACCGTCTCCGAACCTCCATTTTTTTCAAATTTAAAATAAGATCAAAATCAGAAGGAGATGATGTCAAAAGCCATGCAAATAATAGTAGTATGCATCACCTCTTCTTGTATAATAAATTGTATTTCATTTTTCCTTTACCTAGCTTTGCCTCACTCAATTTAACAAACTGGTTTTGAGTATATATATTCTGAAGCTGAGATTTAAAAAATACAAAGAAAACAATAAACCCCTTACACTAAGGAGGGCCATCTGGTAATGAAAACATGCAGTATCTCACTGGATGTAAACTGCACATTCTTTCTACTATTTAACATCTCTGATTTGCAATGCCACACAAAAGATTGTATTTTAGGGTGGCATCTTTTATGTGCTGTAAAGCAGGGGACAGCGTGTCAGGGTTGTCACTGTGTGTGCATAGACTTGTTTAGAAGTAGAATTCATACTTTCAAGCCACAAGGGTAGTAAACTGTAAATGCCTTTATAGAAAGGAATCTCTCATCCCAAGTGGAAAATACAGTTTGCAAAATTGCCCATCCAAGTTGGTATTAGAGGGTACAGAACTGTGTCCAACTGCATGAGCTGTTTTCAATTTTGCTTCTCCTCTGGTCTGACTGCTTCAGTCAGTGGCTTCATTGGTTTTATTTTGTAGCGTGTATTTAGCAGGTATGTGTAAACTGAGGCAAGAGGATAAAGAAAGGATTGCAGATGGCACATCTCCTTTTAGTATTTGTGTTCCTCCCAGTTTACTTCTTGGTTTTCCCAGTCCCGCCCAGCAGTGCCCTTCATTCTGGCAGTGGGACCCATCCCAGATTCCGCCTTGGACAGTGCAGCAACCTAAGACAAGGCTCCTGCTTCTCCAGAGGAGCAGCAGCGGGGAAGGCAGTGCTCCTTCCTCAGAGGTGCGGCTGCCCACTCGGGGGACTCCCTTCCTCCCAGCTCCTGGGGCTCCACTGCCTGCTGTACAGCGTCACTTCCTCTCCGGTCTGTTTCTGCTTCTTGAGAGACCCTTCTCTGAGCTTCCAAGCTGCAATGACCAAAGCCTCCTTCCTTTGGCCATTAGCCCTTGTGGTGGTCCTACTTCCTGCTTTGACGGTCTCGGTTACCTCAAGGTTCCCTTTTTGCCTTTTCAGTCTCTCAAAACCTGTTTAATTCCTTTTATTAAATTTTGCGTTAAAGTAACTCTGATGGTTTCTGTTTGCCTGTTGACCCAAACTGTCATAACACTGAAAAGAAGGAACTGTCTGTTCTATCCCATTACCATGGCCTCCCTGGAATTTGTGTATGATTGGTGATCCTTTCTACTAAATCAGGTTTTCAAAATGAGCTCTGAATGTCCTGGAGCAAACCATCTACATGTGGTAAGAGAATTGAGGTTTGATGTGAGAAGACGAGCAAGAAAGTCTACTTTTCTTCATGACAAATAGCTGCCCTTTAGCTTTTCCATATTGTGCTTTTGCATAAGGCTCCATGTTGAAAGGATGTTATCCTTCTCTGATTTACTTTAGAGGAAAATAATAAGCTTACGTTGTCTAGCCACTTGATTCAAGCTCTTTTTACCCACCAGAAATACGTCCTCCCTGTTATGTGTGTCATTAAGTTTTGTTTGTGCTTTTCTGAACACATTCATTGTGTTTTACTCAATATTAGGGTTATTTGTTGCATATTTCTTCCTTTCTGCATTGTCTTCTCTGGGAGGGCGGGCAGGAAACTCTTCTGTGCCATCTGTGAGTGCCTAACCTTAGAGTGAGTTCTTACATATTCACTTGATTGCTATGGATAAATTACTTAACCTCCCTTGCTTAAAAAAAATTAGCTTTTTAAAATATGAAGATAATAATACCTACCTTATACAAATTGCATAATTATTTGAAAATTAATAGAATACTAAGCATCTTGCTATTGCTTTGTAAATCTCATTGTATACCATACAGCATTTCTACCCAGTTGATAATTGGTAAAATGGCAGAAAATAAATGCCTATTGAATAAAATTAACTGTTCTAGTTACTATTGCAGCATGACAAACCATCCAGAAATTCCAAGGGTTAAAACACCAACTTTGGAATTTTTCCTCATTTGCTATATATTTCATTTATGCATTCAAGATATTAATGTAGGTTTTTCTAAAAAAACAACCAAGCTGTACATTTCTTTAAGTAAACTGGCTGTTTAGAATGTTTGTTTGGAACTAGAAATAGGTTAATTATCCTCATTTATATCTTTTATTACACATACTCACTAGTGATTTTTTTCTTTTACTCTAGAACAAATAAAAGTCTTAGACTCCACCCAAATTGTGTTGGAATTCTGCTAAGGGAAAATAGTGTGTCTGTAAGAACTATATGCAACCTAATTTCCAGATGGAATCCTCTTGTTGCTAATTTGGGGAATATTTATGAACTCCCCACTTAGAAGTCACTGAGGTGAAGTGAAAATTTAGTCTCAGAAAGTTATCAGAAGGAATGATTGTTAAATATGAAGGCATGATTTTTGTATTCACAGGTGTTTTATCAATGCCTTTGAGATATGTAACCATGATGCAAGTTCTCAATTTTCTGCAAAATAGAGACCACCAAAAAATAATTTCATCTAAGGACACGTTTCAAAATGAGGTTTTCACTGTAAGGTGATTACAAATAGTATGTCATCAGAGTGATGAGAGCTCTTTGCATTTGTAGAGCATGTTTACTTTTCAAAGAATCTCATGACCCATTGCTTCTTTAATTCTCCAGTATGTTGTAAGATTTCCCTTGTGTGTTAGGAAAGACAAATGTAATAACCCTTATATTTAAATAAGCAAGCAGATAGATATTACAGCTGTACCATCTTAAATATATGAGATATTTTGATTGGGATAATGCGTTGGTTTATCTGCTGGTTTGAAAGCCATTTGCCTTTTAGTTAGCCTCAAGTCTGGTAAAAAGAACAATGTTTATTGACTGAATAAATTTCTCTTTGCAACATTTTTATATACAAATATGTTCTGAGGATGCAATACTTGCCACTTGGGCAAGCTTTCACATGGCTGACACTGATAATTGGTGCCAAGGAAGAACTAGAATTACTGGTTGCAAGACTTACCCAAAAGCAGGACTTGTTTTTGGTAATGCCAAAAATAAATTTTACAAGTCTCTATTTTATGATAATAGAGAGGCAGATATAAATTCTGTGATTTTTAAAAGGTTATTTCCATTTTATTAACTACAACTAATACATACATTTGTAAATTTGATGGGAACATGTATGAAACATGCTGTTCATCCTAATAGCCAGTCCTGATACACATAATGTGAAATTCACAACTCTTGAACTAGTCTAAAAATCAACTGAAAGTTCATGGCTTTGACATAACTGGAATGGTTAATATGCTATTTGTCATGTGTCAACATCAATATAGTGGAAAGGCTACCTTTGGAGCTGTATAAAATGGATTCTAAGGTCTTTGCCTTGGGTTCAGAGCAAAGAATATTGTTATCAACTAGTGATGTCTGCCAGAAGGAACTGAATAAATTTCTAGTTATGCAAAAGATAAATATGTGCCATACATGGGCAAGGCCATATGGACCACTTGGTTCAGTTTTTTCTTGGAAAAGGTACTGAAAATCATTACTAACTCAGAGACATAATAAAGAATTCTTTTGGTGATTCATCAAAAAACTCAATATATAAACATTGTTTGATCCAGCTATTACCCTACTAGGTATCTTCCTAAAAGAGTTAAAGACATCATATTACAGAGATACATGCATATCCATATTTATCGCAGCACAATTCACAGTAGCTCCATCTTGGAACGTGGCCTATATGCTCATCTACAGATGAACGGATAAAGAAAATGTGGTATTTATACACAATGGGGCACTACTTTGCTATAGAGGAGGATTAATCTGATTGATACTTAGGAAAAAAATAGATGCACCTTGAACCCATAAATTGAGATAAATCAACACACAAACTTTAATATTACATAATTTCTACTCCATGAGAAATCTAAAATAAAAGATGAACAGTAGGAAACAGACAGACAGATCTTTTGCAAATGGGAAGAGGACCAAGAAATGGAGGAGGTAGGTGAAGGGGATGTAAAAAGATGAAGTTGTGTAGTGTATGTACACTAACTGTATTTATTATGTACCACCAAGTGGTGCTAATAAAAAGAGAAAAGAAAGCATTAAGCAAAGAGTTAGTAAATTTTAAGAATGTATTTAGAAGGAATCTAAGCAACTTGTTCTTGTTCCCTTGACTTGAATAAATCCTGTTTTTCTCTCAACACAAGTTGAAAATTGAAATTTCCTACTTCTTTCTCTTCTTATTTTAGTCATTCATTAAATGACCTTTGCTATGCATCAGCTGATACTTCGTGGGGATGTAGCATCCTGCCCAGCTTGTGGATGCTTGGTTTATTCTGCCTGGTTGAAGACAAATCATTTGCAGAGACCATTTATTCAGAAATTAGAGTGGGGAAAGGAACTGTGGAGAAAAGGATGTGATAAATGATTGTACCATTTTCTCAATATTTTATTTTGTAAAAATGGATTTTTCCCAATAACTGAAGTTACTTACCATATGAACTACCCAGCTTCTATCATACACAGTAACTATCTTTAGAAAGAATTCTCATGAGATGTTTCATTTTGTGTTAAGCATTCCTAGAATCCCCTAGCTCCTTGTCAAACTCCTCTGCTTTCGCCTGATCCTACTCTGAGAGTGTTGAAAAACAGACATAACTATATCACTTTAAAAAAATTCTTTTAGCACAGTTTTCTCCCAACTCTGAACTCTTCATAATTATCCTTTTTGCTTTTTTTGAACAATGCTCTGTCTCAGACCCTCATGTACCTGTTCAATCAGTAATTATCCTCCCAAAGTCCATCTTAAAATATCACCCCTTTGCCTTCCCTGATAATTAACTGCTCTTCCTCCAGGCCAGCTTTGTTTCTGCTTTCATTATTGCTCTTCTTGATAAGTCTATTTTTCACTTGGGCTCCTTGAGGGCAGGACACACATCTCAGTCATTCTGTATCTTCAATACCCACAACTGGGAAAAGTCACGGCAAAAGTGGCCGTCACCCCTGGTTAGGGCCGACACTCCTGCAAGGCAGCTATCTTCTCACACAGGAGACCTGGTTTGAGTCTTTGATTCACTTTCCTTGCCATGCTGCCTCCAGTAAAGCTAGCTTGTACTTTTCTTGCTACTCCACTCACTTCTCTGGAATTTTCTCACTTTTTGTACTCTATGTAGGTAGAATCATAAAGATATAATTGAAGAACATTTGCTGCTCTCTCCCTCTCTGTCTCTCTGTCTGTCTCTGTCTCTCTGTGTATGTGTGTGTGTTTTATTTTTATTTTTGTTTTTGGTACCAGGGATCGAACTCACAACCTCGCTCCTGCCAGGCAGGCACTTAGGCCACTGAGCTAAATCCCTGGCTGTGTGTGTGTTTTAATGTCATTATGTAATTAATATATTCACTACCGTAAAACAAAGAACACTCATGAGGAGAATGGGGTCTTTTATGGGATGTTTAAAGCACAAATGCTGTTCCGCGAGAGTTGATTGTTTGTTGCTTTATTGCCATGATACATCATATCTTGAGAGTAATTTAGAATTTCAAAATGAAAATGAACAAGTAATATTTAACTACTCAAAACACAGTCCTGAAAGGAGCCAGATGAAGTGGGCAGTGGTGGCGAGCCGTGTGTCTGTGTTGAGAGCTGTCAGGTGTCCTGGTTTCAGCAAGGTTTTGGCCCAGCTATGAGACAAGTGCTTGGTGGTCTTGGGCTGGGTTTCACAGAAGAGCTGAACTTTTCTCCAGAAAACTTTGAAGAACAGATCAATATTTATTTTTCTGGGCCTCTTGAAGGGAGAGCCTGCTTAGGGCCCTCGGCAGTAGCATGTAGCCAGGCAGGATGATTACCTTTATGTCTTCTCTAGATTGATGAGACATGAGTGATGAGACCCCCTTGAAGGTGGGGAAGAGTGGGTGAATGCTGGCCGTGCTGCACAAGAATCACTGGTCACTTCAAAATCTGAGGACTTCACATGGTCTAGGCCACTCCACTACCCAGAAGTACTTCCACAAGCCCACCTTAGTTTTGGCAGCTTCTCATTTTACATCTGGGAAAGGGACTTTGAAGGTCACTGCTCTTGTTCTTGCCATATAAAAATACTGATTGAGCCAGTATTCCCTGTGGGCCCTAGACACTGTGGATATTGTGACGAGTGAGTGACTCATCCCTCTGTGTCTCCTGGGGATTTCACTGTAGTGAGCAGAGACAGAAAACAAACAAGTGACATGGTTAATTATTTCCCATGCATTGTAAAGAAGAAAAGTAGCTATGTGATAAAGAGTGACTGTTGGAGGAAAGGTGATTGGTCGGAACTACTTTCAACTTGATCTGGACTAGCTTGACCAAGAAAAGTGAGTCTGGGCATTCTTTGCAAGTCTTTGTATGTTTAAACTTCCATTCACTCTTCATCCAATAACTATAAGCAGTTTTATTTACTTAACTCTTTGCCTGGCATTATCATAATGCACTGATTGGGCAGCCTACTGAATTATTTTTAACCCTGGGAATTGATTCAATCAATCAATTTAATTGTTTCACTCATTCATTCAATTATTAAGCTGACCATTCTACCTGAACATAGACATTGGTATGGGTCAAAAGTTAGTACTGTAGCACAGAATGATATGACTCATCTAGGCCCTTGCAATAAGTCAGTTCTGACACATTTATGAACTGGAATCAGAACCTTACAAAATATCTGAAATTGCTAAGCTTTTCAGGATACAGTTTGGCTCATAACCATATCCTTGGTACCAGTGTGTCCATATTCTTTGCCATACTTTCCTTCTGTGTTTCTTCTAGATCATAAGAATTTCAAGATTTTTTAAATGTGCCCACTACGGAAGCCTTTAAAACAGGGAATGAAGAAGAAAGAAGACATTGAGTTATAAATACACAATGAGCTTTAATTCATTTAAACTCACTGTCTGACATTTGCTACTCTGTAAGAAGCCCTTTCAAATTGTTTTAGCCTTGAGAATGAAAATAGTTCATTGCTAGACCATAGAAATTCTTGAAGGCTTTCTAAAGTCTCCCTGAAGCCTACAAAATTGAAATTAAATTTTTACTCCTGAGGAGGAGCATTTCTTAGAGGTCTAGCAAGGCTTTCCAGATGCAACGCTAATTTGCAGTGTTTACTGAACATGTACAAAGTGCTAAGTACAGAGTCAGATCCTGTGGCAGATGCTGTCACTGTCCTCTCTGTGACCTCCTTCTCTGCACCACCATATTCATGCCACAACTCTGACATCCACCCACTGGAATCTTCATCTCTCCCTGAAGGCGTTCTCTGGATTCTGGAACCCGCTGAAGACCAGGGGAAGCCAGAACCAAAGAATCACCACTCCCTCACACAGACCAGCTGCCCTAGATCCATGAATGATGAGGTGTGGGAGATTGTTACCAGCCTCCTTTGGTCCTCAGGCAAGGTAACTCCAAAGTGTGTGTCCCACACTATTTCTCAGTAGTGGAATTTAGTCCCAACTGTCCACAGCAGTAGGAGTTCATCCTCCAAATAAATGTATCTGGACTTGTCCTACAGTTACTTGCATTCACATCTCTGTCTCAGGGTTTTTCCTGGGGAAGTCAAAGCAAGACAGGTCCGTTGCCTGCATTACCTCAGTGTATGTTTACCACACTAGTAGCCCCATTTTATAGATGGGGAAACTGGAACTTAGGTCAATTATCTTGCTCTCTTGTTCTAAATCCCTTTTCCTATCACTTTTACTGTGAAGGAACTTGGGAAGGGCTGGTCTTTCAGAAATGTGCAGCCATGTGTTTAATGAATTTTGCAGCAGTAGAATAAATCAAATATTTATTGATTTGAATTGGTGTAAGCTTGGTAAAAAAGTGTGGGGGTTGAAAGTTTGCTCATTCATTGTACAAATATTTATTTTCTCCTACCAAGTGGCAGGCACCCCGCTCCCTCCTGAGTATATAGTGGCAAATGAGGAGGTATCCTCAGAGAGCAGCGCAATGCATTCTAATTTGCAAGAGGGTTTTACCATGGTATGAGAGTTTCCTGTGATGGTGAAATCTTATGTTACTATCCAACAGTGTCTAGCCCTGGCTTATGGATTTCTAAGCATCTACTTTGATGCCATTTAGGTGGCTGAAAATCTCATTTTTACTCTTTGGATAGCTCTTTGCTCCTTAGATGGGAAATTCTGTTTTCCTCCCACTGGAGTATAACTAGGTTTTGAAGGTAATAAATGTATCTCCCACTGAATTGAATTTGAATAAGGACACATGACCGATACCTGAATATAATTAAATGCAGGATCCACATCAACTTATAAAATTAGATACAGGAGTCCTTTAGAAAGTACTTGTGGTGAGAAAGTATTGAACATGCTAAGAGGATATCCCCCCCCATACTTCTATTCAATTAAAAGAAGTGAGAGAAAGAGAGAAGCTATTGATTTAAATCAGTGGGAAGAAATTGGTGTTTAGCCTTGTTGGCGTCTTAACTACAAATGAAACAAATATCCTGGTGTTGTTTCATTCTGAGTGCTCTGATGATTTCACAGTTGACTAGTGATTTGCACCTTGCTTCAAATTACTTGGGATGTATCATGGCATTATCTGTGAAAACACTTTGGCTCTATAAAAGACAGCCCATTGACACAAAATGAGAGGCTCAGTGGTTGTGCAGTCACATAACAAACCAACTTCAAAAGATCGCCTGGCACAGAGGCGCCACCTTCGTCAGCAAGTGAGCACCATAAATTTTGTGGATTTCCTTTCCTTTTTGTCATTGCCTATTTCCTGGTTTTTTTTACCTCACCCCTTTGCCTCAGAACGACTGAAAGTTCATGGTGCCCCGCTGTCAGCTATCAAGCTTTTGTGAAAAATATCACCTGGTTGTGGGAGACAAGCTAACGTTCCTTGGGGACATTTAGATTTTCTTAGAAGTGCTAGAAGAGAGATGAAAATTTAGGGCCAAAGGAGGAAACCATATTAATGGAATTTTAGGACTATGAAAGGCCTACAAGAATGGGGGAGAAGTTATTTTGAAACATTTTTATCCAATTCATTTCATTTGACTGAAATCTCTAGAATATAGAAAATATTCAAACAACCAAGAGACAAAGAGAGGTGAAAGGGAGATGAGAATGTAAAAAGAATTAAGATATGCACAATACCAACTCCTCTCAATGAATGCCATCATTATGCACTGCAAACACATACTAATAAAAATTAAAAAAAAACAGTAATAAGAATCTACAAAAAGAAAAACAAAACAAATTGTTTAAATTATTGATTGACAGCTATGTATTTAATACTGACATTTGTTCTAAGGGGATGAGAAAGAAACAAACATAAGATGCCAATCCTGACCCTAAAGGAGATTACTGCTAGCCAGGAGACATGTATCGTATACATTGGAAAACAATTGATGTTCAAATAAATTCCTTTATTGGCATACTCAGAGATCAGCTGAGTGGAAGAAGTGGAAAGTGTGGTTTATCTAAGCAGAGAGAAAGCATTTATTTGCAGAAAGAAAGACAGGTGGTAGAATAGAACAAGAGGGGCACAGGAGCTGAGATGCAAGACCATAGGTGGAAGCCTCGAAGATGGCTAAACCAAAAGTACATGCGAGAGCTGCAAAATGCCAAGGTGTAGTGAGATCAAAGCCTGGCTGTGCAGGGCTCTGGATCCGTAAAGAAGATGGTAGACTTGAGTTTGTAGGAAGCATGGCTGTAGCATGTGTGCTCATCTGATTGTTGGGTTCAGAGCGGGCAGGAAGCAGAGGAGGGGAGAGAAGTAGAAGTGGGGGGACTAGCTGGGCAACTGGTGTTGGAATGCAGTACACAAGAAAGCGCAGCCTTGGGGCTGAGTGATGCCAATGGGAATGCGAAAAGCAGTCAACAGAATATTTTCAGAGGACGAAGTGACACATTTGAGATAGAGCACAGTAGAGAGAGGAGAGGAAGCTAATTTATGCAGGTGGATGGGTACCTTCTTACATTATTACTTCCAACGATAACGTACCAAGCATTGACTCTGTGCCAGGTCCTATTCAAAGGCTTTAAATAAAAACTTATTTCAACATCAAAATCATCATGAGGTCAGTTTATTATTCCCACTTTCCAGAGGCACAGTAAGCAAATCAACTTGCTCTAGTCCTCACAGGCGAGTTAGTCACAAACATGGAAGTTGTAAGCTTGGTGATGCTCCAGTCCTTCTCCATCTCTCAGAAGTAACGTCTGCCTAGGAAAGTTTGAATAAACTATGTTTATTTTCAGTTCCTAATTTATTCTCTCTTTCCCCTTCTCATTGCAAAACTGAAGCCCGGCTTTCCCCTGAGATTCTCTCCCCTCTCCCCCTTTGAGGGGAGAAGGTAATCGTGTGTGCGTCACCCCTCTCAACCAGTGCAGTGTGGAGGGGCAGTCGGGATCACTCAGCTCTTCAGATCCACCACCTCGCCCTGCAGGGCGCCACCACGGCCTCTCTGCTGGCATCCGTGCAGCTCACGGCAACTTCCCAGCCCACCCTTGCTACTTCCATTTGTCCTGGTCCCAGGGGCTTCACCTCAGTGTCAGGGCCTTGGGCATCTTCTCTTCTTATTCTCTGCTGTCATTTTGGGGACTGCTACATCTTAATAGTTCTTGCCGTCCACCATTTCAATCCCAACATCACTGTGATTCTCCACACTCAACTTCTCACTGACCATGATGTCAAGTCAGTTGACCTCTTGTGCATACTTTCTTACTTCTGGTGGTCACATGTTTTGCTTTCTTTTGGTCCTTCACTTCTTGGGGTGCTCTGGCTCCTGGAATGCTTCCTGCTGTCCCATTTATCCCTACCCTCTCAGTCTGTCAAGGATCTTTGATCTTCTGTCTCCATCATGGCTCCCAACGCTGCCATATTATCAAGGGTTTTGTATATGCCCCTTTCTCTTTGTTCACTGCTATTCTCTCTCATTTCTGTGCTTTTTTTTTTTTGATTTCTCAGTCCTCAGCAAAAAACATTGCTACTTATTTTTTCTAACTCTCCCCAAAACTATCAAGATAAAAATGACACACCAGCCATGATTATCTCACCACACCTACACATTGTTGCTTATCAGCTCAGCATTAGCCACTTATCTGAAACTCTGTGGCTCACCTCTCATTTGTTATTTCACCACATCCAATCCCTTTATGCCTTGACCTACTTGAGAAATAATAGGTGGGGTAAGAGTATTAATTATACCAACTATTGTCCTCTGTGATTGTACGTATTCAAACCTCAACCTCATAGGAAGTGTTAGCTCCTCTTTTTCACACGGTGACTCTGAGTCTAAGGCAGTTCACTTACATAGAACTTGAAAAAGCTTATATTTCTTATCTGTTTGAGTCTCATAACTGTGGCTTTTCACTTTCTAATGAAGTCTTCCCTGCCGAATCTATCCATTACCTGATTTACTCTACAGATTGCTAATTTTCTTCCTGAAATGAGATAAATGAGGCTTTGGCATGGGGCTTTCAATTTCCTTCCTCTTTACATTTTTTCATATATCCTCATCCATTTCCTTCTCCTTCTTTCTGTCTAAAGGAAGAAACTATTATCAACTTTTCCCTGCAATCAACTCCTCTTTGTTATCAATACCAGTTTTTCTATTTCGTTGGTCTCTTATCCCTCTTTGTAATGCCATTTAATCTTTCCTTCTAAAATAAACATTTTCCTCTACATCACACAATTCTGTCATCTCATTTTAGAAAATACACTTTTATTCAACATTATATCCTGAACAAGCTTATCTTTTGCCCTTCCTATGGAACTTTCAGACTGAAGAGACCGTTTTTATTACAGATACCATGTACTTCCCATGATATCAAAACTGTTTTGAATGTGTGTTTTTCTTCCTTTCTCTTCTATCACTGAAATTATTTCCTCAAAGTACATACCACCAACTTCCAGGTAACTGAACTAAGATAAATATTCTTTTTTTTAATTAATTTAGTTTATTGTTACATTTTAGATATATATAATGATCACATCCATCATAGGGAATTTGTATTTGCACATGATGCATATGTATTTTTGCATTCCCCTACCTTCCCTTCAATTCCTCTTCCCCTCCTTATTTACAAAATCTTGGTTTCCATTTTTTCTTCCTTTTCTCATTTTTTTCTATTCCCTTCCTTTTTCATTCCCCCCTCCCTAGTTCCCCTTCCCATTTGAACATTTTTTTCCTATTTTACAATGTCTACTATAAATTTTGGTCCTTATTTGCACTTTGAGTTTCTCACACCAGAGAAGCAGAATAGTATTTACACATGTGTATTCGATTTATTTCAGTTAAGGGTATGGTCTCAAGATGCAGCCATTTACCTAAAAATATTTCAAGTTTACACTGATGTATGGCTGAGTAGTACTCCTTTGTATAAAAAAATCCACATCTTCTTTATTCATTAAATGGTTGATGGGTATTTGGGCTGTTTCCAAGATTTAGCTACTATGAGATGTGCTGCTATAAACATGGGTGTGCATATATCACTGTAATATGATGTTTCTAATTCTCTTGGGAAGATTCCAAGGAAGAAAATAGCTGGGTAGAATGGTACCTCTAGTTTTAGGTTTTTGAGAAGTCTCCGCACTGATTTCCACAGTGGTTGCACCGGTCTACACTCTCACCAACAGTGGAGAAGTGTTCCTTTTTCCCCTGCAGCCCCACCAACATTTGTTACTAGTTGATTTCTTCATAACTCTCGTTCTTTCTGTGGTGAGATGAAGTCTCAGAGTTGTTTTAATTTGTATTTCTCGAAAGATCAGTGATGTTGAACATTTTTTCATATATTTATTTACTGTTGTTACTTCATCTGAGAAGTGTCTACTTCAGATGCCTGTTTTTGGACTGAGTCTTTAAATTTGGGGGCTCTGACATTATGGGGTGGAATACTCTGTAAACTTCTACTAAATCCATTTATACAAGAGTATGCTTAGTTTTTTTGATTTTTTGTCTAGTTGATCTGTGATTTGTGACAGTGAGGTATTGAGGTCTCCCATTACAATTGTTTTAGTGATTATTTGATTTTTCATGTCTATTTATGCTTGTTTTATACAGTTGGGTGTATTGGCATTTGCTGTAAATGTATTCATGATTTTTATCTCTTCCTCTTGAATTGCTCCATTTACAAGGATGTAGTGACCTTCTTTGTCTCTCTTAATCAGTTGTGGCTTGAAATTCACTTTGTCTGCAAATAGAATAGATACTCCTGGTTTTTTTTTTTTTTTTTCAGATTCCTGTCACATGGAGTATTGTTTTCCATCTTTGACTTTCAGTCTATGAATTTCTTTTTGAACTAAACATGTTTCTTGTATGCAGCATAATGTTGTATTTTGCTCCTTGATCCATCTGCCAGTCTGGTTTTATTTTTTTGTTTTGTTTTGTTTTGTTTTTCTGGTGAATTAGGACCATTAACATTGACAACTATAAGTGATATGTATTGAATTGTCTTGGTCATGTTGTTCTTCTATTGCTGGCTACCTTTTTTGCTCTGTATTCAATTGCTTGCCTTACCTAGTGGATTCATTCTGTTGGGGTTCATAGAGTTATAATCTTTTTTTATCCCTTTCTAGAATACCCTTCAGAACATTTTGGAGTACTGACTTGGTGTTCATGAATTTCCTCAAGTGTTGTTTGTCATGGAAGTATATTATTTCTCCATCAAATTTTAAAGATAGTTTTGTGAGGTATGTCAATCTGAGCTGGAGATTGTTTTCATTTAGGGCTTGAAATACTTCATTCCAAGCTCTATTAGACTTGATAGTTCATGTTGAGGAGTTTGCTTTGATTCTGATGGGCTTTCCTTTATAGGTGATTTGTTTATTTTCTCTAACAGCTTTTAATATTCTGTTCTTTGGTTGAATTTCTGTAATTTCTATCATATGCCTTGATGTAGATTGTTTTTGATCATGGCTAATTTGAATTCTATATGCCTTATCTGTATGTCAAATTCTTTTTCACTTTTTGGGAAGTTTTCTGTCATAACTTCAGTGAACAGGTTTTTTCTGTCATTTGTGCTTTTTCTTTAACTCTGATTAATCTGATATTATTCTTCTCTGCATCATCTAGCAGCTGCTGTATTGAATTCTCATGGTCCCTTGCTACTTTGTTGTTTTTTTTTTTTTTTTTTTTTTTTTTTTTTTTTTTTTTTTTTTTTTTTTTTTTTTTTTTTTTTTTTTTTTTTTTTTTTTTTTTTTTTTTTTTTTTTTTTTTTTTTTTTTTTTTTTTTTTTTTTTTTTTTTTTTTTTTTTTTT
>RJWM01037877.1:0-17143 GCA_004363535.1 Dasyprocta punctata | reverse complement strand
CATACTTTTATGCTTTATTGGTTTCACTCTGAACTATTTCGCTTGGTTATATTAGATCTGATGTTATGGGTAGTTATTTCAATGATAACAAGAGGTATTCTAAGGGGAAAAGAAGGAAGGAAGAGAAAAGGAAAAAGACATAAATTTATAAATATTCATAAATAAGACAGTTAAAAAAACCGTATTGCTAAATACAATAACTATTGAAAAAGAAAAGTTAATATACCTGAATTGATGAATCTTACATGTCTATATCTGTCAATATTCCCAACCCCTAGGAAGGTAATGATATGCAATATTGTAACTACTGCCAAACTTCAACCACCTCAGTGTGTAAACCTACAATGTTATCGTATCAGATCTGTTGTTGTTGTTTGTCTGTCTTTTTTGACTTTTATTTCTAGCTTCTGTATCTATTTTCTCTTAAATAAAAAAAAGTCTCAAGGTTAAAAAAATATATATATGTACCAAATATTGGAGCTCCTAACTTCGTAAAACAATTAATATTGGACATGAAAGATCAAATAAATACCAATAAAATCATAGTGGGTAATCTCAGTATCCTACTTTCACAAAGAAAGATCAGCCAAACCAAAAACAAAAAAGATCAAAGCTGAACCGAACCTTTGAACAAATGAATTTATAGATACCTACAAGGTGTCCTATCCTATTACAACAGAATATGCATTATTCTCAGCAGAACATGAAATAGACTAGTCCAAAAATCCTGCTTGAATAAATACAAAAGAAATGAAATCACCACAGGTATAGAAATCATTGTGCATTGGTACTGGAAATCACACACACACACACACACACACACACACACACACACCCTACAGGAAATTTATGAACACCTGGAAATTTAATAGCACATTCTTGAACAATCAATGGATCACAAAAGTAATCAAAGAGGAAATTAAGCAATTTCTGGAATCAAACAACAGTGCTAGCACAACACACCAAAACCCGTGAGACACAATATAAGCAGTCCTAAGAGAGAAGCAATAAACAGTCAATCTCAGATTAGAAAAACAGAATAAGCTCAAATAAATAACCTAATAATGAACCTCAAGAATCTTGAAAAACAACAACAAACCAAGCCCAAGCCTAGTTAAAGGAGGGAAATCATAAAGATCAGAGTGAAAATTAATGAAATTGAGACTCAAAAATGCAAAATATCAAAGAGTTGATTCTTTGAAAAAATAAACAAAATAGATAAACCTTTAGCCAACTTGCCAAAAGAAAGAGAGAAAAGACTCACATCAATCTAATTACAAATGAAAAAGGGAAAATCACCATGGGCATTGCTGAAGTCCAAAAGATAGTAATTACTATGAAAAGTTGTATGCCAATTCATTGAAAAATCTTGAAGAAATGGACAGGTTCCTAGACACGTATTAATTACAAAAACAAAACAAAGAATATATAAACATTTTGGACAATCTAATAATAAGCAATAAAATTGAGGCAATAATAAAAACCTACCAACTAAGAAAAGCCCAGGACCTGATGGATTCACTGCTGAATGTTGTAAGACTTTGGAGGCAGTTATAGCACCAGTGCTCCTCAAACTCTTTAGTGAAATTGAAAGGGAAAGAGTGCTTCCTAACTTATTTATGGAAACCACCATCATTCTGATACCCAAACTAGACAATGACTTGACCAAAAAAGAAAACTATAGGCCAATCTCTTTAATGAACATAGATGCAAAAATTTTCAGTAAGATATTGGCAAATGGAATGCAACAAATAATCAAAAGGATCATACATCATGATCAAGTAGGTTTCAGCTCAGGGATGCAGGGTTGGTTTGACATACACAAGTCAATAAATGTAACACAGTGCATAAACAGAAACAAGGATAAAACCCACACAATCTTATCGTAGATGCAGAAAATCTTTTGACAAAATACAATGCTTATTCATGATAAAAACCCTGAAAAAAAAAAACCCTGAATAAAATAGGCATAGAAGGACTTTACTTGAATTTGAGAAAAGCCCTTTATGACAAACCTTAATGGCCAGCATTGTATTATATGGAGAAACCCTGAAAGCTTTCCCTCTAAAATGCAAAACAAGACAAGGATGTCCACTACCACCATGCCTTTTTAACATAGTCCTCTAAACATTAACTAGAGTAATCAGGCAAGAAAAAGAAATAAAAGGAATGTATATATATATATATATATATATATATATATATATATATGAAAGGAAGAAGTCAATTTATCATTATTCACAGATGATATGGTTCTTTGCATGAAAGACCCAGACAATTCCACCAAAAGGCTCCTAGAATTAATAACTAAATTCAGCATGTAGCAGAATGCAAAATCAATACACAAAAGTCAATAGCATTCCTGTACATAATGAACTTGCTGAGAAAGAAATTAGGAAAAAATACCACTCACAATAGCATCAAGAAAAAATAAATTCTTCAGAATGAACCTACCAAGGATGTGAAAGACCTCTATAACAAAAACTATAGTACTTTAAAAGGAGATTGAAGCACACATCAGCAAATGGAAAGAGATTCTCTGTTCTTAAATAGGCAGAACAAATATTGTCAGAACTTCTAAAACTGGAGTGTAGATTGAATGTAATCCCAGGCAAAATACCTGGGATTACATTCACAGAATTAGAGAAAACAATGCTAAAATTTATATGGAAACAAAAGAGACCTAGAATAGCAAAAACAATCCTGGGCAATAAGAGCAAAGCAGGAGGCATCACAATATCTGACTTCAAGTTATACTACAAAGCTACAGTGATAAAAAATAGCATAGTCTTGGCACAGAAACAGACATGTAAATCAGTGGAACAGAATACAAGTTACAGAAACAACCTCAGACACATTCAGCACCCCGAACTTTGATAAAAGTTCTGAAAACTTCCACCGGAGGAAAGATAGCCTCTTAGCAAATATTGCTGAGGAATCTGGCTATCCGCATGTAGAAGACTTAAGCTAGATCCATATTTCTAACCGTGTACTAACACAAAATTGAAATGGATCAAAAATGCAAATATTAAAACAAACACGTTACCTTCTGGTAAAACTCTTGAAGTTGTTGGTGTAGGCAACAGAACTCCAGTTACACAATCAATAACAGCAAATGTCAAAAATGGGATAATATCAAATTATAAAGCTTCTGTATGGCCAAGGAAATGAGCAATAGAGTGAAGATAACCTATAGAATGGGAAAAATATTTGCTAGTTATACCTGGGACAGAGAATTAGTATTTAGAATATATGAAGAACTAAGAAATTTAGATTCTCTCCAAAATTAAAAGAACTGATCAAACAACAGGCAACTAAAATGAAGTACAAATGACCAATAAATACTTGGAAAAATGTCCAACATCTCTGACTATTAGAGAAACAAATTTAAACAGCATTGAGATTTCATTTTACTCCAGAAAGAATGACTATCATCAAGAAATCAAATAATAAATACTGGTGAGGCTGGGTGAAACAGGAACCCTCCTGTATTGCTGGTCAGGAGTGCAAATTAGTACAATCATTATGGAAACCAATATGGAGAGTTCTCAAAAACTAAAAATAGAAATCCCATTTGATCCAGCTATTTTCCTTCTAGGAATTTCCCCCCCCCCAAAGACATCATATTATAATGATACATACTTGCCTATGTTTATAGCAGTACGATGCTTATTAACTAAATCTTAGAAGCAGCTTATTTGTTCATCAATAGGTGAATGGAAAAAGAAAATGTGGTATCTATACATAATGGGGTAGTACTTGGCTATAAAGAAGGATAAGTTTGAGACATTTGTAGGAAAATGGATGCACCCTGAAAACATAATGTTAAGTGAAATAAATTAGACACACAAGCTTAAATACTGTATGGTTTCTATGATATGAGAAATTCAAAATACAAATAAAGAGGAAAGTAAATGATAGTACTTTTAAGATAGCAATATGCAATATATTTACTAGTGTTAATTTTCTATTATTTTGTTTTGAAATTCTGTATCATTGTTTTTATTCTTTTTTGTTTATTTGTTTTTAAAATTAAAAAAAGGAAACAGGAAAATAGTTCTTTTGAAAATGGGAGAAGGACCAAGAATCCAGGGGTAGGGTAGAGTGGGAAGGGGAAGGGAATAAAAAAAGTTTAAGGTGTGTCATGTACACATACCAACCACCCACAATGAATGTAATCATTGTGTGTCACAAACATGAACTACAAAAAAATGGAGGGAAGGGATCTAGAGATAGAAGATGGAAGGAGAATGGGGAGAGGAAGGGGAATAAAAGAATTGAGATAGAGTAAGTACCTGTATCTACTCCTTAAAATGAATGTAAGCATCTTGCACTACAAACATGTACAAATAAAAAATTAATAAATCTCATGATTAATAGCACATTTTATGATTACTAACATAGTCATTATTAAAACTGAATGAATTTAATATTAACTAGAGAGGTGGTAGTTGCCCAGAACTGACATAAAAAGTACGAGTCCACATTTCACAAATGTGAGGATCATAACAGTCTTCAAGTTCATTCACCCTCTGCTGTGCTACTTGAATTCTCACTTTAACATTCAGGACGATTGTTTGTTCAAATCTTGTTTGAACATTTTCTGTGCTGGAAAACTCATCAACACTGCAGGCTTCAGTTACAATAGTTTGAAGGTTATGATTTCCATTGGGAACAAACTGCCTCCTTGACATATTCACCTGTTGGCCCATTGCTCATTTGAACATACTTGTGATTGCTACTAGTTGCATCCTTCCAGCCCCCACACTCCATTTCTCAAGCTAACTCAGCCCTCTCCAGGTTGCTGTGCTCCCTTACCTTGGTCCATGCATGACTGACCTCCTAAGTATGCAGCAGAGCTGCTGGAAACCTATTTTCACAGTCTTCATGAAATATACTCCATCTGTGCCTGGACAGAGCAGGGACATAGTATGTATTTGCTAAATGGATGAACACATTTCAGCCAATTCCATAGAATATTTACCTATCATTACAGACCTCCATGTAACAAAACGATGTTTTTCATACCTTCTTTATCATTTTGCTCCCCATCTCAGCCCTCATTAGAAGAAAAAGTACAAAGACCACCTTTGCTTCCAAATCATTCACTCTCTCAGGAAGTAATCTGTCCTTTTTGTTAAGACAAAAGCACAGCAAGAAATAGTTCAAGCCTTCATTTCTTCCCCCTACTCTTCCAAAAAAAAAAAAAAAAAAAAAGAAAAAAAAAAGGAAACCAGTTTGCATGTAACACATGCAATATCCTCCTGTTCTCTCTCTCTCCCTCTCTCCCTCCCTCCCTCCCTCCCTCTCACTCTCTCTCAGTTGCTAGCTACAATGCTACAATGTACAGAGCCATCCTATAACCTACAAGAAGACAGACCACACATCTCCCAGCAGTGACATGATGGTTTTTCCCGGGCTTCTGCTCCCATGTGTGAAGTCCTTGCACAAAGTAGGAAAAGGTGTCTCCTCTAGTGGACCCCCAGAGAAGTCCTCCCTGTCAGCTCAGCAGCATCTTCCCATCTTCACCAGGCACCTGCGTGGGTTCATACTCTTGGATAAGCCAGCAAGCCACAAGACTGGTAATAGACAGGCTCTTGGAAATAGTCATGTTCTTGGGGATGATTGTTCATGAAAGGATGATGTTATGCAAAGAAACAAACCAAATGTTAGTAAGTTATTTCAAGAGGAATGAATCAAATAAAATTGTTTAAATTTGGTACTGTCTGTAAACCAAGACCACTTTGCTCAGATATACATAATTTTACATAAAAATATGAACAAAGCCCTGACCAATGAGGAAGCCTGAACTCTAAAATTAGACTGGCTGTGGTTCCCAATGCTGTGGAGTCCACTGGCCACTGTGGTTACTAACCTGGCCTTGTCAGTGTAGTGTTGCTCTCCCAACAGAAGGTAGAGAGAGCACCCCCGCAGGTTGCCAGTGGCCTGGTGGTCTCAACTCTCAAGCCCAGATGTTTTATTAGTGATGAAAAGCTGAGCTCAAAAAGAACTGGAGAGTGCTGGAAGAAAGTATTAACACATCCCTCCCACGGAGGCCAAATGTTAGATCAATCACGTCTTCCAGCCACTGCAGTGACTGCAGGGGATGATATGCTAATTTATGCACAGTGTCATAGGCAGCCTGGGAAGTGAGTTCTATAAGCTATCTGATTCTCAAACTGACATAGCTGCCTCTTTGTAATCTATGGGCCCCTGGTGGAAGCAAACTCCACCATCACAGTGGCCACCTATGGCATCAGTGGATCAGGCACCTGCATTCCTACTGTATTCCTGTTCCACTCTGTGCAAGGCTGAGGTGCTCTGGTAGGAAAGTTTGCATCCACATAGAACAATGGGTGATTGCTTGAAAACATTTTCCTATAACCTACGGGGAAACAATGATGTGTGTGAAAACGAAACACTTTTATTTCATGTGGTTTTGAAGAGGCCATTTGGAACCACGGAAAATAGCACCCAGTTTTGCAGTACTAGAAAATTGACCTTGCAACTTGTTTTTAATTTTTTATCCCAGAAAAGACTACAATCTGTCTTTCTGGGAAAGGATAATGGGAGAGGAGGTAATGAAACCATCAGCAAGAAAACTAGAATTCACCCCCTAGCAATATAAATAATTGGAAGTTCTTAAATGGAAATTGGCATGGTTACAGATGACATAACATTTGTTGATTTAAAATGGGATATTCCCAGAGGCATGGTTAGCTTTAATTGTTCTGATCCCAGAGCCTTTATGAGCTCAGGACTGAGCTTTGTCTTGTAGTGTCACTGTGGCAAGTATCCTGGATGGCAACAGAGATACATTTAATAAAGTTATCTTTCTACTCAGAGACTGAAGACTCACAAAATAGTGCTTTGCCCTGCATTGTAAGTGCCATATGTCAAAGGTAGTTTCCATCTGCTTTTTCATTTTCTGTTACATATAGGGAACCTTGTGGGGTTTAGCCATGTGCTTGACAATGATGAAACTGTCTACTCAGTTTTCTAGTTCATTTCCTCATCTCTGCACTAATTCTCGCTCACAGGTTGTGAGAGGAAGGACAACACGACTGGAGTTTACAGAGGAGGATGGAGGTGTTCTTGGTCTCGTTAGTGGGAAAGGTCATACTGAATGAAGGAACCCTTCTGGGGGATCTCTTACGTGGATGGCTCCTGTCACCTTACAAAAGCTTGGAAACTTATTTTTGTTATGTCCTGAGTCTTGGAGGAGAAGGTTGTGCCACTGTTTCTAAGGCTGTTCATTTCTTGAAGTCAGCTTGCCTTGGTTCACCAATTATTCACGTAATCACGGATGGGAAAAAGCCAACCATCTCTGAAGGGCATCCAAATTTATATTTGCTAACTTCTAAGAATGTTATAGACCACATTGCAGTAGAAATCATCTCCAGAAGGTGCTTTCTGCAGCACTGCTACAGACATGACATCATCCTTGGTCTGGACAGAGTGTCACCCACTTTCACAGCTGCCCCCAGGGCACAGTTGCCTCTAGGGTGGGTCCACCTCTGAGGTCTGGACACTTGTGTTTCACTTTCACTTGCCCTCCTCTCTTTACCCCACTCTGAATCTTATCCTCTTGGCTCTTGGATCTCATTGTGATCAGTGAGCTCTGAACCTTCCTCTGGTCTTTCTGTGACTCTGTCCAGGTAACTCTTAGTTTGTCCCTTGATTCAGCACTATAGAGTTGTGAGAAACAAGCAACCTTGGCTATGGTATTCTTCTTATAGCAGCCAGCAAGGATGAAGTCATTTGCTGCAAAAAAGCTGTTAAGAATGGGCTGGAACTCAGACTGGGGCCTCTTGCTCTTCTCTACTTCTCCATGGCAGCACCAAATTGCTGTGACTGTGACTTTCTAGCTATTAGGAAACTCTTTGGGACATCTGCATTAGATTCTGGATAAGGCCCTTTAATACTGTAAAAGTATTCAAACTCAGCAGTATTTAGTGCAGATGATCTTATGACATGGTGTTCATTTCAGGGGGAAATTAAGTCTATGATCAGAGATAAATGATTTCTTTTAGGAACCAAATTGTCCCTTGAGGTCCTGAGGTGTCTTCTATAGACTTGAGTGAGGGAGGGAAACGCTAGCATAAAGAGAGTGGGAAATCTTCAGGAGGTGAGTAATGCGCCCTTTGCAATTCATTGGGGAGCTTCATTTACCTGCCACCAAAGGGTTTTTTTTCTAAGTGGTAGGGTTTCCACCACAAGGCATTAGATGAATCAGATCCCTAAATGTGCATGATTGAGACATATTTCCTGGGATTCTCCCTGAAAGAATTACTGGGATAGATAGACTGTTTGCTAAAAGGTGTTTAAAACAACTGCAACATCCACCAGCTTTTATTTGCTTTCAAATAAAACTACACTTTTTTGCAATTAACAGAATACATACAGATATATGCTGTTGTACATGTGTATGGCCGAAAATGTCCTATATTCCAAATCAGCATCCCCATTGGGTAGTGTTTTGTGATATATGAAGCACTTTTATGTGCATGACCTTATTTGGATCAAATGAGAACTTTGCTGAGTAGTAGGGCAGGTGCTCTCCTTACTTTCATGCTTGGAAATTAAACCTACAGATGGTGATCATGATCGCAAATGAAAACCCATCAGTTAGGAGGTAATAGAGAGTGGGAGATGACTGGAAGGAGACTGCTTAGCCTGAAAGTGTTCGGATCTAAAAATATAAGCAGATTAACCAGCCAACAAATGAAAAACAAAACCCTGAACTGGCCCATGGAAACATGCTGCAGGGGTGACTTGGCCTCTTATTTTTATGCTGTTTATAAAGTTGGGAAGCTTGTAAGTAGCAGAGTTAAGCCTATATCCTAGGTCTTGCCACCCTTGGTGCACTTTCTACAGAATGTCGTCACCTCACGTGTCTGTACTAAGTTCCCTGTGTTTCTACAGAAAATGACACTAATAATATGTTTTGAGCATTTTGTACAAGAATATGGAAACCTGTTTTCTGATGAACCCATTTTGAGCATTTTGAAACCAGCACCCTGCCTGTGCACCTCCTGTGAATTCATTCACTGAAGTTTCACTACGATGTCATGAAGTGGGAACTGTATTTTACCCACGTGACTGGTGAGGACAATGAAGCCAGAGCAGGAAGTGACCTGTCCACTGACCATCACATAGCTCAGAAGGGTGGG
This sequence comes from Dasyprocta punctata, assembly GCA_004363535.1. Taxonomy (NCBI): domain Eukaryota; kingdom Metazoa; phylum Chordata; class Mammalia; order Rodentia; family Dasyproctidae; genus Dasyprocta; species Dasyprocta punctata. The sequence continues at coordinate 7,970 of RJWM01037877.1, read as the reverse complement.
GCTGGCCTTCTGTGCATAGTATGATAGCACTAATTCATTCTCTGAAAACTGAAAAACAAGCAAAACTTTGTCAACCTGAGTCACAATGTTCTTTTCATAAGAATATAGTGCGCGTGATGTGTGTGTGTGTGTGTGTGCGTGTGTGTGTAAGACTGAGCCCAGGGCCTTTGCATACAAGGCAGATGCTCTATCATGGAGCTGTACCTTAGCCCAAAATACATTGCATGTTTTAAAAAAACTTTTAAAAATTTATATATATATTTGCGATGCATAGTAATTACTTGCATTTTGGGGAGTTAGTACTCACACACATTTTTGTTCCCCTTTCTCCCCATTCTCCCCTTCCCCTTTTCCAAATATCCCCTTCCCCATCTCCACAAAGTCTGCCTCCCTATTTCCTACCATCTCTTCCTTATGGCAGTCTTTATGTTATATGTATTTTGAAGTTCTAATATAAAATAAACCAAGATATTATGACCTGGGTCTGATTTAATTCACTTAACATTATATTGTCAAGGTTCACCTATTTTCCTATAAATGACTCAAATTTGTTTGTCCTTATGGCTAAAGAGTACTATATTGTTTTTATACATCACATTTTCTTCATCCACTCATCTGTTATGGAAATCTGAGTTATTTTCATAATTTAGGTATTGTGAATTGTGATGCTATAAAAAATGGATATGCACGTGTCACTATAATATGATGATTTTAATCATTCAGTAGGATCCCAAGAAGAGTTATAACTGGGTCAAATGGAATTTCTAGATTTACTTTTTTGAGGGAGTCTCCATACTGACTTCCATAGTGGTTGTACTAGCTTACATTTTCTTTCTTTCTTTTTAATTTTCAAGAGAAAAATAGAAATGAAAATAAAACAGAGTTTCAAAATGGGCTAATAGACTTTGTAGTAGTTACTCAGAGTACAAAATATAGGCAAGAAATATTCTCCAAATAATATTAGCACAAACTTTTCATTTCAACAAACTAAGAGAAACTAACTGTATAACTGTCTAATATGTTTCACTGATAATTAGGTCTGGTTTTTTCTAATACCATGCTGACTTTATCACGGTAGTTTTGGATTATAATTTTAGGTCAGGGAATGTGATGCTCCCTGACTTGCTTTGGTTGCCTAGAATTGCTTTTGCTATTCTAGGTCTCTTCTGGTTCCAAATAAATTTTAGAAAAGTTTTCTTTGGTTCTGTGAGGTATTTTAATTGTATTTTGATTGGAGTTGCATTAAATATGTATAACAGTTTTGAGAGTAGGGCCATTTTCTTCCTTTCTTTTTCTTTCTTTCATTTTTTTTTTCCAGTTCCGGGAATTGAACTAACAATCTCATGCTTGCCAGACAGGCACTTAAGCCACTGAGCCAAACTCCCAGCCCTAGTGTACGAGGCAGGGTTGCGCTATGTAGCTCAGGCTGGCCTTGTGCTTGCATTGTAGCCCAAGCCAAGCTTGAACTCACAATGCTCCACCTACCTCAGCCTCCCGAGTGCTGGGATTAAAGGCATGTGCCACCACGCCCGGCTCAAGGGCCATTTTCACTATGTTCATTCTTCCTATCCATGAGCAAAGTATATCGTTTCATTTTCTGATGTCCTTTTTGATCTCCTTTTTCAGAATACTGTAATTTTCAATGTATGTATCTTTTACATCCTTTGTTGGATTGATTCCTAAGTATATCATTTTTTTGGATGCTATTGTGAAGGGTGTGGTTTCCTTAATTTCTCTCTCTCTAAGTTTGTTGCTTGTGTACAGGAATGCTACTGATTTTTGAGCATTGACTTTATATCCAGCTACACTACTGTATTTGGTTCTTAAATCTATAATTCTTTTATTTTATTTTAAAGAGCCTGTAACAGAATAAAACCAATCAAATCAAACCAGTGTAAGAGATACAGGACTTCAAAACATTACAAAATCCACAGTGGCTACCATAATGTCCCTCGATGTCTTCAAATTAGCTGCAGATAACTTTGGACATAGTATAAATCAAACAGAACAGAATAGAACAGAAACAAAAACAAAACAATAAATATGATAAAGGACTTCAAAACAAGCCAATAATAAATCAAAAATTGCTACCATAATATATCTTGCTATCCTTGAAATAGCTTCTCCTGCCATGAGATTTAACATAATCAAACAAAGCAAAAGAGAATAAAACCCAACCCAATAAAACAATGGAAATGACATAGGACTTCAAAACAAGACCATAGGGAATCAACAATGGCTGCAACCCTCAGAAGGAGAGCCCCCTAGATAACAAACTGCTTAGCAGTATTCCCTGGACCTATGATCAGACCACTGGCCCTAGACCTGCAATGTTAGTGAAACACCAAAAGCCACAGGCATCCAATTACATTTCACCTCGAAAGCTATCATCCCAGCCTGTATTTCTCTGGATAAGTCGGTCGCTTATTGGGGGTGGGAGTGGGAGAAGATGGTACTTCTTGCCTGCCAACCCGTGTACTGGAAGGGGCTGCAGTCTGGCTGTTTCTAGTCAGGCCAAGGCCCATACATGGTGCTGGTTCCCAGAATGGGCTTGTTTGCTGCTGTGGCCGTTGTTCTCTTTAACCCTGGTCCTTGAATGGCACTGACTCATGGGGAGAGGCTTGGGTGTAGTTGTTCCCAGTCGCTGGAGGCTTGTGCATGGTGCTGGTACTCAGACTGGGTTTGTTTGCTGCTGCAGCCATTGTTCTCTCTAACCCCAGTCTGTGAATCTAAACGTGTAATTCTTTTGGGGGAGTTTTGGGAGTCTTCTATGTAGTGTATTATGTCATCTGTGGATAATGATAATTTAATTTCTTCCTTTTCTATTCTTACTCCTTTTATTTCTTTCTTTTGTTTAATTGCTCTAGCTAATGTTTTCACAACTATATAGAATTGGAGTGGTGATAGTGGACATTTTTGTCTTGTTTCTGACATTAGAGTGAAAACTTACAGTTTTTGTCCATTTAGTATGATTTTGGCTATTGGTTTGTTATAGATGGCTTTTATCAGATTGAAGTCAAGACCATCTATTCCAATGTTCTGTAGGGTTTTTACCAAGAATGTGTGTCAGACTTTGTCAAATGCTTTTTCTGCATCTATTGAGATGATCACATAATTTTTATCTTTGGTTCTATTAATAAGATATTACTTGTATTGATTTGCATATGTTGAACCATCCCTGAATTCCTGGCATCCCACACAGTTATGGTGCATAATCTTCTTGGTGATTTGCTACATTCTGTTTGCCAATATCTCATTGAAAATTTTTGTGTCTATGTTCGTTAGTGAGATTGGCCTGTAGTTTTGTTTTTCATTGGGTCTTCTCTGGTTTTGGAATCAGGGTAACACTTGCTTCCAGGAGTGATTTTGTAAATATTGCTTCCCTTTCTATTTCCTTAAAGAATTTCAGAATTCATGGCATTCGTTCTTCTCTAAATTTCTTGTGGAAATCAGTAGTCAGTCAACCTGTCAGGGACTGGGCTTTATTTTGTTGGTAAGTTTTTAATTACATTTTCATTTCATTGACTGATATCAGGTTATGTAGAATTTTTATATCTTCTTTAGGTTTGATAATTTGACTGTGTCTAGGAATCTCTCCATTTCTGCTGTATTTTCCACCTTATTAGAATATAGCTTCTCATACTAGATATTGATGATCTGGATTGCTGTAGTATCCACTGTGATTTTCCCCTTTTCATTCCTAATTGTTTGAATTTGTGTTTTTTTCCCTCTTTTTGAGAGTGTTGGCAAATGGCTTATCAACTCTATTTATTCCTTCAAAGAACCAACTTTTTGATACATTGATTCTTTATATTGTTTTCTTATTCTTAACTGTGTTAATTTCTGCTCTTAACTTTACTTAAGTTGCTATCATTTCAGAACTTTCAGGTGTGTGTATCCCATTTTCTTCTATCTCATTGTCACCTGGACATATTCTGGCTGGGATGGAGGTTTGAGATTGCATCTTGCTTCTGCATCATGTCATTTTCTATTTCAAATTTTTTTTTGTTGATCCCTGTAAGTTTTTGTAGTAGGTAGCTGTGTCACTAGTATCTAGTCCTCTCTAGGAAAAGTCTGTTCCTCAGGGATGTCTTCTGTGTGTAGAAGGTTTTTGGATTGTGTCTGTTCCAAGAGCCTACCTTTGCAGTTAATTAAGAGTGGGATGTTGGTGTCTGTTTCACTCAGTCCCCAGTTCTTTGGTGCTGGACTGTGGTGAGGTTTTTACCCTAGAACTCTCCATTATTGTGACAGAAGAGAGAACAACTGATTACAATATATATAACATTCTAGCTAAAGTAGTATAATTAGCAATAACAATAGTATCAAACACAAATTAGAAACTAATGAAGTGTGATAGTTACTAATTTTGTACTTTAAACCATAGGAGCAAAATCTAAAATTATACAATAGAACCAATTGTAAGTTGGGAGCTTGTATTCAAAGTGTTTCCCTTGGTAGAGTTGTTTTACCTTCTGGTGAGGGAGATTTGAGAAGGATGCTGGATAACAAAAAGATAACTGAAAAGGAAGTAGAAGCAAGGCTGAAGGACAAAGAATGATCATGCAAACTTTGGGAAACCAGAGGAGGGTAGAAGAGAAAGAACAAGGGAGTAAGCAAGGAAGGATCTGAACCAGTTCTGTGAGTTTGGGGGATGGGATTAGTTTCCTGTGGCTGAAGTTCTCCACAGCCATTTAGAAACGAGAGAAAAAAGAAAAGAGAAGAGAAAAAGAAAAAGAAAAAGAAAACCAGAAAGAAAGAAACTAAACCAAGCCAAAAAAAAACCCCCAAAAACAAAACAAAACAAAAGACAGAAAGGAGTGGCCCCACCTGTTCTATTCCATGTGTATTTGTCCCCAAGCACAGCACTGGTTCACCTAACTTACTACCTGTTTGTTGGCTTGTATTTTTATTGTTGTTTCACACTTTTTATGCCACTAGTCTCACCTGTCCATCCCGTGTGCCCTAGTTGGGACCCTACTGTGTTGCTGGCATTCCCTCTGGTTTCTGGCCCTTCCTGAGCAGTTCATCTCAGTCATGGAAGCAGCAAGCGGAGAGGCCATTATCTGGGCCTTCTGGCACATTCACCTGAGTAGTAAAGACAGTGATGGCAGTGGGAGTGGTTGCCCTTTATGCTGTTCACCTGCATTGTGGTGGCAGAGATTGCCATGGTGTGTGATATTTTTAATTATTTGTTGCGTTTTATTTTCACACATCTCGTTGAGGAATTTGCATCTAAGTTCATTAAGGACATTGGCTTGTAGTTTTATTTTTTTGTTGAGTTCTCATTCAGTTTTGGTATCAGGGTAATGTTGGTTTCAAGAAATGAGTTTGGCAGTGTTTCTTCCCTTTCAATTTCATGGAAGAATTTGAGAAGTATTGGAATTAGTTCTTCTCTGAAGTTCTGGTAAAATTCAATGGTAAATCCATTGAGTCCTGGGCTCTTTTAATTCATAGCCTTTAATTACTATTTCTATTCTTGGTTTGTTATTGGTCTGGTCATGATCTTTATGTCCTCTTGGTTCAATTTTGGTAAGCATGTATATCTAGGAATTTATCTATTTCATCTAGATTTTCCAATTTATTGGAATATAGGTTTTCAAAGGAGTTTCTTATAAGCCTCTGGATTTCAGTGGTGTCTTTTGTGATTTCACTTTTTTCATTTTTAATTGCATTGATATGAGTCTTTCCTTCTTTTGTAAGTTTGGCTAAGGGCTTACTGATATTATTTATTCTTTCAAAGAACCAAACCTTTAACTCATTGTTTCTTTTATTGATCTCTTAGTCAATTTCATTATTTCCACTCTGATTTTTATAATTTTTTTCTTTTTATAAGCTTTGGATTTGGATTGCTCTTGTGTCTCTAAGACCTTGAGATGTATTATTCTGTTATTTATTTGGTGATGCTTATTTTTTGTAATATAGGCAGTGATGGTTATAAAGTTCCCTCTGAGAACAGCTTTCATTGTGTTTCACAGGTTTTAGTATTGTTATTGTCATCTGATCCTAGTAACTTTAAAATGTCTTCCCTGATTTATTCTGTTAGTCACTGATAATTTAGAAATGTACTATTTAATCTTCATATGGTTCTGTGGTTTCTTTTGCTGGCAGCTTCTAGTCTCATTTCACTATGCTCCAATAGGGTGCAAGATATTATTTCAGTTCATTTGCATAGATTTAAATATGTTTTGTGGCTCAAAATATGGTCTGTTTTGGAGAAAGTCTCATGGGTTCCTGAGAAGAATGTATGTTCTGCTGTTGTTGGATAGAATACTCTGTAGATATGTCAGGTTCATTTATTCAATGCAGTGGTTCAAATCTTATTTGTTAGTTGAGCTTTTGGTTGGTTGATGTATTTACTTAAGAAAGTGAGTATTAATGCCCCCACTATGGCTGTATTGATGTCTATCTGTTATGTCAAATAATTTTTGTTTTATGAAATTCGATGTGCCAGCATTTGTCATATATGTGTGTGTGTGTGTGTGTGTGTGTGTGTGTGTATTTAGAATTATCTCTTCCTGTTGAATTTTTCCCTTTACTAATATACATTAACCTTCTTTAACTTTTCTGATCACTTGAAGCCCATTTTGTCTGAAATTAGGATATCTACTGCTTGTTTTTGGGCTCTGGTTGCACAGAGTTTTGTTTTCCATCATTTCACTTACTGTCCATATATTTCTTTGTGAATAAGGTATATTTTTTGCACACAGTGTACAGTGAGTTGAGTTTTGTTTTTGATTAAATCTGTCACCGTGTCTTTTGACTAGCAAGTTAAATTACTTGAGTGCTATTATTGATAAGTATTGGTCAATTCTTATTTTTGTATTTTTTTCAGTGGTGATTTCATACTGTTTTTTGTTTTGTGTAACTACACTCTCAGTTAGATATATTCTTTCCTCTGGGCTTTTTGGTGATGTTGGCCTTGCTGTTTCTGTTTAGCATTCCCTCTTCTACATTATGCAGTGCTGGTCTGGTGGTCATGAATTTTTTAGATTCCCATTGTCATGGGTATTATAATCTGAATTGGAAATTATTTTCTTTTAGAAGTTGAAAATCTTCACTCTAGTCTCTTGATTAGAGTCATGTAAGGGCTCTTGAATCAACTTTTTCATGATTTTTTTTTTGGAGTATTACTGAGTGATCTACCACATCATTCTTTTCCTCAAGTCCTGATACTCTCCCTTCTGACTGGTGATGCCTCTTGGTGTAGGTTTCAATTGTATTTAATTTCTAGGGATTCTGCTTGATTCTTTTTCACTGGCTCTAATTCTTTACTAAAATAGGCATTTGTAGCTTGCATTGTTGTTTTTAATTCAGTTAGCTGTTTGTGTCTTCTTTAAGTTCATTGAACATCTTATTAATTGCATCCTTTATCTATTTACAACCTCTTTGAGCTCATTGAACATCTTATTCATTTCTTTGAACTCTTCAAACATTTTAACCCTTTGTTTTTAAAATTTTTTTCCTGAAACTTTCACCCCTGCAGTGCCCATTAGATCAGCTTTTGTGGAGTTATGAATTTTTGAGGCTTATCATTGCCTTGTCTTCTCATTATTCCTGTGTTTTTGTGTTGATTATTGTGGATCAGCTTGTCCAGAAAGCTCTTCCACTGTTGCAGAGATCTCTAGCACTGAATTGTAAGGGGAGGACAACTACTTGTAATATCTACCTGGGAAGAACCAATCACATATCAATACATAATTTAGAACTAGTTTAGCAAGTTTTCTACTCTTTCAATAATCCAGGAATATAAAAGATTATAATGATAGTAAAAGGGTGGGGAAATAGGAGAAGATGAAAGATAAAAGTATTTAAAAATAAAGAATAAAAATTGTGGAAAACAGAAGGAGTCTAAAAAGAAACAAAAGTAGACATAAGAGAGAAAATAGTTTTTAATATTTTTTAATCATAAAGAAAGGAGAGGGAAGCCGGGCGTGGTGGCGCACGCCTTTAATCCCAGCACTCGGGAGGCT
>RJWM01037876.1:0-17139 GCA_004363535.1 Dasyprocta punctata | reverse complement strand
ACTTAGCCGATCCCCCAGCGCTAGTCCTGGCCATAGCTTTAGCACTGAGCCTAAATATAAGCCAAACCTAGGCCTTTCCCAAGCCCTACTCTGTACCCTAACCCTACAGTAATGCGAGAACTCAGCAAACAATGGGAGAACCTTCAATCTAACCCTGGCCCTAGCCCTAGCCCTACCCTAACAGTAAACCTACACCTCAGTTGGATATAACCATGAAACTAAACCTCACTCTCAACAGCACCATCACACTCAACCAAAGACAACCCTAATGAAAGCCACAAAGAAAACCAATCCTTCAACAACAACCCTAGTCTTAGCGTGAGCCCTGTCTCTGGCCCTAGCCCAAGATCTTCTCTGTCACCCTCAGCCTAGACCTACAAACAATTAACACCAACTGGAAAACTAACACTAACTCTAATCCCAGCCCTAGCCCTAACTATAAACCTAACCGTAATCCAAAGTCTATTCCTAACTCTAAACAGAGCTCTAACTATACCATAGCCTGGCCCAAATCCTAATGATAAAGCGAGTCCTAAACCTAAATTTGAATTTAATCATATACCTAGGCCTAGCCCTAATCTAGCCATGAACCTAACCCTAGTTCTAGCACTACCACTACCTGCAACCTATCCCTCACGCTAACCACATGCCTGGTTTTCTACATGCCTTGGAAAAATCTCTCATCTGACCATAGCCCTAAATGTATATATACAGTAACTTATGCCTAATTCTTACCCTAACCTAACTGGAGCCCTAGGCTATGCCCTTCTCACAACTCAAACACTAACACTAACACTAACACTAACACCAATATTAATATGAACCATAGCCCTAACCTTAATCCAAATCCTCAATCTAGTAGCATGTAAACCCTATGCCTATTTCTAGCCCTTTGCTAGCTCTAGCCTCATCCCTTACCCTAATGCCAATCCTGCTATAACCCTAGTCCTACACATAGACCTTGCCTTAGCCACCAGCCTAGCTCTAGCCCTTTCCCAGGTCCAATGCCCACCCAAATAGGCAAATTAGCCCTAGACCAAAACCTAGCCATGGCCCTAAAAGGCAACCTAGCCCTAACTCTCACACCTAAACCCAATACAGGTACAACCGTAACCCCAAACCTAAGCCTAGACCTAAATCTAAACTAAAACTATAACTATCCATACACATAAAGTAAACCCTTTACACGAAACTCTAAAATGTACCCTACCCATGGTGAAAATATCTACCTAAAATAAACACACCCCAAACCTCTGGCCTAGCCCAAGTCAGGTCTTGTATTGCCACAGTCTTAGCCCTATCAATATCCCTTTATCCTAGCAATGATCCTACATCTAAACCTAAACTGAAATCTAAGCACGCTCCATGTTATGGCACGTACCTAAAAGTCCTCCCCTGAACCCCAGGCTCCTGTGCACACAGGGCAGGCTTTGTAGAGGGGCCTGGATCATGGCTACTGACATAGACAACTAATTGATTTAGCAGTGTTCTGCCAGTGGCTGGATGGATTCATTGGAGGCAGAACTCTCTCTGGGGGGGTATCGATGGCAACAGCCAATAACCTTGTAGCTCAGATGCAATATACAGGGAAAGGGAGGCTGTCTGCTGGTGCATCCTGTCTGCCATGCCAGGAGGTGTCAATCCTTGCCCATGGCCCTCTTTCACAGTGCCCTGCCTTGGAGGCAACTGACTATACACTCATACATCTGAGAACTGTATGCTGAAAGAAATCTTTCCTCCTTACAGTTTGGATGATGGCTATTTTCTTTCAGCAATCACAAGGACTACTAGGGCAATGGAATCTCAACTCTAGACCTAGACTAACCCTAAACATACCCCTAAACACAACCCTGAAGCTGTGAAGTCCTGATCCTAATCATGGGGGACCCGTCACCCTGAACCTAATTCTAACCCTGATGCTAACCATAAATATTAAACCCTTATCCTAACCCTAACCCTAAACCTAAACCTAACCCTAACCCTAAACCAACCTAGCCCTGGCCATCAGTCTTAAACTATTGTTTATCCCTATCTATTTACCCTTTTTCTAACCTTACACTAACCATACTGGAACACTAGACCCTAGGCCTACAATGCCCATACCCTTGTCCCTACAACTGGTCCTTAACCTATCTCTAAACCCCACCTTAACCTATACCTAACCTTAAAGGTAAAACCAATGCTAGTCTTATCGCTGCTCTAACTCCACCCCAATCGTTTTTCCTGGCTCTAATCCTAACATGATGCCAGGTGGAAAACTGCTATCTCTACCTACTCCCTGCAAATAAATTTAAACCTGCCTGTCTTAGAACACTACACCAGAATATCAAGCTAACCCTGACCCTAATTCACAACCTATGAATACCTTTAGACCTAGACCTAACAGGAACACCCAACATAACCCTAAACCTGGGGAACTTAGCCCTACCCCAAACGCTAGTCCTAGCCATAGCTTTAGCACTGAACCTAAACACAAGCTAACCCTAGGCCTTGCCCAAGCCCTACTCTGTGCCCTAACCCTACAGCAGGGCTAGCCCTCAGCAAACAATGGAAAAACCTTCAATGAATCCCTGGCCCTAGACCTAGCCCTACCCTAACTTAACTAACCCTACTCCTCAATTTGAAGTCATCATGAAACTAAACCTCACCCTCAACAGCACCATCACCCTCAACCAAAGACAACCCTAATAAAAGCCATTAACAAAACCAATCCTTCAACAAAAACCCTAGCCTTAGCGTGAGCCCCGTCTCTGGACCCAGCCCAAGATCTTCTCTAACTGTCACCCTCAGCCTAGACCTACAAACAATTACATTTAACACCAACCGGAAAACTAACACTACCTCTACTCCCAATCCTAGCTCTAACTATAAACCTAACGATGTTATAAACTCTATTCCTAACTCTAAACAGTGCTCCAACTATACTATAGCCTGGCCCAAATCCTAATGATAAAGCAAGTCCTAAACCTAAATCTAGACTTAATCATAAACCTAGGCCTAGCCCTAATCTAACCTGATGAAAACCTATATTTAAACTTAATCCTAACCCTAACTCTATTTCTACCAATAACCCTAAGTAGAGTACAATAGTAACTCTAGCCCTACCACCAAAATTTAACTTAACCCTAGCCCTCAACAAATCACTATTCCTAAATGAAACCTTTAACCTAATATAACTCTAACTCTGAAAATAAAAAAAAAGACATTTGAAATAAAACATAACAGTGGTTTTAAAAAAGAAACCTGAACTCTGGTGTAACCCTAGTCTTTGCCTTAGCTCTAAATCTAGACCTTGTCTAGCACCAGCCCAGACCTAACCTAGGTTGCCTAACTGTAACTGTAACCTTAACCATAACTCCACCCATAACCCTCTTGGAACAAAACCCTAAATCTAACCCTACACCTAACACTAACCAGAACTCTGGTGGAAGCCAAGTGCTAACCCTAGGCCTAGCCCTAGTTTTAGACCTAACCCTAACCCTAAACCTAGATGAAATGAGAAGGAGACTACGACATTTGAAGACTGGTTAGGAATTTAGGCATGCCCTGTTAATTAGGAAATTCCAGGAAGGAATGACAGACCAGCTGGGGAAGTACGCATAAACTGCTAATTATAAAATTCCAGGACACATGTGCCTAACGGTTTTCAAAGTCCTGCACGTAGACTTCTCAAGAGAATTCAAACAGATTATCAGCAGCATGGCCCAGACCTGACACCAGCGTGGGAAATATTGAAAAAGGACACTTGGCATTGTGTCCTTTGTGTTATCCTACCCTCACCCTACAGAGTACACTTATTTTTTCCCTAATTTTACTTGACCCAAACTCACTCTGCAGAGCCTGGGTTTTTTTCCCCCTACCTTTAATAAATGTAAAAGCTTATTACCATTTGTGCTTCTTTTTAACAATTCTTTGACCAGGACAGAAAGAACCTAGAAAACATCTCTAGGAGGAGACTCCAGCACCCCAAAATCTGGTAACATATTTGGCACAGTCAGCGAGGAAGATAGGTGAGGCTTTCTTTCTTTCTCTCTCTCTCTCCCCCTCTCTCTCTCTCATCTATAATTGAGTTTTTTTTCCTCCCCCACCCAGGCTTTTCTCATCGTACCAAGAATGGTTTCCTGCTTTCTCCATCAGTTATGAAAGCTGCTGACATTGTCTCAGCTTCAGGCAAAGATGTCTGCCTAGTAAACACTCGAGTCTCACAAGGGATGCTTTGCAGGTTCATCTGGTTTCTTGCTTCTGCGTGGAATGGTATCTGAAGGAACTGAGACCAAGCTCTCTCTATCGGCTCCAAGATGAGTCATGGGGAACACCATAATCTGCAACCCACAGATCCCAACAACTTCACCACTAGGCCGTACCCTTCATTAGTGGGAGATTTTTAACCCTGCCAACTTAAAAAAGGCACAATTTATCTATTACTGCAATACACTTTGGGTCGAGCATGAACTAGGGCATGGCAAGAGATGGGTACAGGATGGCAGTTGAAATTATGATACATTTTTCAGTTAAATTGTTCCTGCTTAAAGCATAGAAAGTAGAGTGAAGTCCCTCATTTTCAGGCTTTTGTGACCCTTTATCTCAGGAAAACCCCAGAAACTATGGTATTTAGAGTGGCCAGCCCCTGAGGAAGAAAGGTACAACTTTGATGGTCCTTTCCTCAGAGCCTGCCTGTTTCTCATCTATTTCATGAAGACAACCATGCAGGAAGCTCTCCTTGATTCCTCCTTCTAATCTTTGGGTCAATAAAGCAGTCCCCTCCCCTTCAAGTGACTCAGGAACTCCTTTAGAGCCCAGTGTCCCAGAGGAAATCAGGAGCCTTCAGCCCCTCATCACCCTCCTCAGACCGCTGTACGCCCTGCGGGATGTGCCCACTCTTAGGGCACCACTGGACACACACAGACAGCTCTAAGCCCACAGGCTGTACTCCAAGAGGACTTCTTACTCCTCTAACTCACAGCTTGTCCTGCTGCACTTGCAGAGGTGACAACTTGAGCCCAGGTCCTCATCTCACTTGACAGACAGCCAACAACGCAAAGAAGAGCTAGGCTGACTTCCAGAGGGTCCTAGTAAGTTCGTAGATGAGTTTGAAACTTTGACCCTCACTCTTGACACAGTAAGATGTCCAATTCCACAGTTGAAGGATGAAGAATCCTACAAGAGGCTAAGAACTGTGCAAGGTAACAATATAGTTTCAGAAGGGAAGGAAATCACCGTGGCGAGACTGTTCTCCCTTGAACAGAAGCAAACTGGGACTATCATACTAGTGAGGGGCTAAAAATGATGTCTCACATGATAGCTGCTCTTATCATGGGAGTGAAAAGGTACATTAAGAAATCTGTTCATTATGATAAGGTGAGCAGGGTCATATGGGGCAAAGAGGAAAATCCAGCTGATTAGCAGAAGTCTTTTGTAAGTAGACAAGCACAGATCCATCTTCCAAGGAGTAATAGGTGCTGGTGGGACATCATTTCATTTGTCAGTCAGACCCAGATATTCAGCATAAAATTACAAAAACTTCATAGGGCCGGGGATATAGCTCAACAGCATAAGCACCTGCCTGGCAAGTGCAAGATCCTGAGTTCGATCTCTGGTACCAAAAATACCTTCAGATGGGCCTTTATTACGCCTATGATCCAGTTGCTGCTGCACATAACCTTTTTTGTGTTCAACAATCAGGACTCTCAGATGAAGAGTGAAAAGAGAAAGCCCAGAATTATAGCTATCACAATTGGCAATGTATTAAATGCACCCAAATCATCTAAGGGAAAACCTAAGGATAATGAAGAAAACTGTTTCAGTTTCAAATTCAAGAAGACAGGACCCTGGGCACTCGACTGCACCGAGAAACCTCCTGGGCCCTGCTCCTGCTCTAATGAAGATTGAAGGGGCCCAGGGGATGCTACAATGCCCTTGTCCAAGGACATCACCATCTCCTGTAAGAAAACAGGTAACCCTGATTGTCCTAGGTGAGCAAGTACAATTACTCTCTGATACAGAGGAATACAAAAGGTTCTTTCTCTGGAGAACCCTCTTCTAGATCTATAGCCATGACTGGGGTTGAGGAAAGTCTTAGTTGTTTGACTCCTGCTCTGACATGTCACTTTGAAGGCCAAACGTTTAACCAAGAGTTTTTCATTGTCCTCCAATGTCCTACTCCCTTGATAGGTAGAGATTTACTTAAAAATGTAAAGGCCTCCAGGCTCTCATACAGAGGTTTTTCAAACATGGCCTTTGGCGACCTTGTCATTCTCCCTTCAATATAACCCTTGGGAGAATATACGACGGTAAAGGACCTCTGCCTCATAAGCAAGGCTGTAATACCAATGCGCCCCCTGGTGGCAGATCCATATACAATTCTCTCTCAAATTCCAGGAGGCACAAATTTGTTCTCAGCCTTAGACCTCAAAGATGGTTTTCTATTCCCCTCCACCCGAATTCCCAGTTTTTCTTTGCCTTTGAATGGGAAAATTCAATTTCAAAGGAAAAGTAGCCGCATACTTGGGCACTTCTCCCCGGAATGTTTAGAGATACCCCTCACAATTTTGCTCAGGCATTATAAAAAGACAAGAAACCTAGAGTTTCAACAGGGAAGCATTCTACAGCATATACACAATATTCTAATCTGCAGCTCAACCTGGAAGCTATCCAACCATAACACTACACAGACCTTCAATTTTCTAGCTAAGAAGAGACATAAACTCTCAAAAGAAAAGGCTCAAATACCCTCCTGAAAGTTTGACATTTGGGATACATTCTTATACCTGGGGAACAACAGTTGTCTAGTGACGGGATCCAGGTCATCTGCAGTCTCGGGCCATCTGCCACCAAACAACAGCTTTGCTCCTTCCTAGGAATGTCTGGCTTCAGTCAGAGATGGACACCTAATTTTGGACTAATGGTAAAGTTTTTATATGAAGCTGTCAAAGGTCCTGAGTCTGTGTCCCCTAGAAGTGACTGCTAATGCCTTTAGACAAATAAAATATGCCCTTAGGCTACAGCACTGGAATTCCTGATTTAAGAAAACCCTCTTCCTGTACATATCAAAAAAGAGGAATTTCCTTGGGTGTCTTGACCTGAAGGCTAGAATAAAGAACTCTGTCCATTAGCATACTTTTCAAAAAAGGTGGAGTGGTTACTGGATGCCTATTCTGTCTGAGGACAGTAGAAGCTAACTAAAGCTATAAAAGGAGAAGAAGCTGAAAAGTAACTTTGGAACAAAAATGGGAAGTTTTTAGCAGGCCAAACACCTTCCCTGAGGGATATCTGATCTTAGAAGAGAGCAAAAGCGGACCTTATAGCTCTTTCTTGGGCACTGATATTAAAAGAGAGCAAAGAACTAAATATCTATATGGACTCCAAACATGCTTTTCTGGTGTTACATGCCCATGCAGTCATCTAATAACCAATAATTAGATTTCCTATCTAATAACCAATCAGCTAAAAATAACAAAAGAAATTCTGTAACTCCTAGAAGTAGTCTAACTTCCCATGCACACCAATGTCATGCATTGAGGGGACACCAGAGAGACATATCTAAAGTATTCTTGGGTAATCAAAAGGCTGACAGGGAGGCAAAAGGGAAACCTTACACACCCTCAAAACCTTAGCCTTATTCCCAGTTCTTGAGGAGTCATTAAAACCAGTCTATAATCCCCAGCAAGATAAAGGGACTTTAGAACAAGGGGGACTTAAAAAGGGACTCTGATAGAAAACTGTGCTTTCTCAAGGGACACGGTGGAAAATTCTATAAAAATTCTTGATGGCTCTTTTCCATATGAAAAGAGAAGCTACAGTGGAAATGGTCACTCAATTTTTCACAGGACTGGGGCTAGCAGCAACCACCTGACAGGTCTGCAAAGCTTGCCCACTCTGTGCCTACAAGAACCCTGGCAAGCCAAAACCCCTCCTTTGTTAGAACTAGTACAGAGGAAAGGGATATAACTTGGAGAGGACTGACAGACTTTGTCCACACGCTGCCATGCCCTTGGTGGATTTAGACAAATATTGGTCCTAATAGACACCTTAAGGGCCAGACTGAGTCCTTCTCTACCTATTCAGAAAAGGCTATGGAAATAGTTAAATGGCTCCTCAGAGTAATCATTCCCCAGTTTCAACTACCCAGTCCCTTCAGAAGGGCAATGGGCCTTCTTTTACCTCTCAAGTAACTCAGAATGTTTCAGACTTTTGGAATAAACTATCATCTCCATTCTACATAGAGTCCTCAGTCTTTTCAAAAGATCAACCAAACCCTAAAGTGAGCTCTGGCAAAACTGTGCCCAGAAGCATCTGAGTCTTGTCTCTGATTACTGCCAATAGCCCTCATGAGGGTTCCAAACCCCCAAGATGGGGCTAATATGGGTTTGTTTGAAATGTTATGTGGGAGGCCTTTTCTACCTTCTGATGTGACAGCACACTCGGGACCACAAGATTCTTACAATACCTTATTCATTTAGGCCAAACCCCAAAGGCTATCCAACTGTATGGGAACAGAGTCCTGCCAGACTAATGCCCAGAGGAATACCTAACATCTTCCCTGGACACCATATAAGTAGAATTTACAACTCTTTTCAGAAGAAAGTACCTACATGAAGATGAAGACCTCCCCACCCTTGACACCCCATAAAGAATTATGAGAGTATGTCTCTCTCAAGGAGAAATGAGGCAGGAGGCTAGGGTGTGGCCAAGGCAGGCTAGGCAAGTAGGTATGACTTGTTAAATGAAAAATCACAGGAGGGTATGAAAGACTAGCTGGGAACATTCTTATGACATGCCAATTACAAAATCTCAGGACACATGTTCGAAACAGTTCCCAAAGCCCTGTACCTGGACGTCTTGTGAGAACTCGAGCAGGTTTTCCACAGGGTGACCTAAACCTGATGCCAGTGTGGGAAATACTTCTTAAAAAGAGGAAGAGTATCTGCAGTTGTGCTCTCATATCACTTCCAGGCAGCCCACTAATGCCCTATAGAATGTATTTATTTCCTTTTTCTACTTTTACTTGGTCAAAACTCATTCTACAGAGACTGAGATTTCTTCTACCTTTAATATCTATAAAACATGATTACCACTTGTGCTTGTGTGGACTCTAGCATACCAAAATCAAGGAACAGAATCACAACTCAAACTCTAACCCTACCCATAAAACTAATCCTGGCCCAATCTCTGATAGAATTGTAGGCCTAGACCTAATGCAAACCATACCCTTATCCATAATGCTAACTGTAACCCTGGAGGAAGGCTAAGACTAACCATAATGTAACCCTAAATTTAACACTAAACCCAACTCTAATCCTGGTAAAAACCTAACTTTAATCTCCAACCTAGTCCTCAACCTGAGAAACCCTATCTATAAACCTCACCTTAACCTAACCCTGGTGTAACTCTACCCATAGCCCTAGCCCTAGCCCTAGCCCTAGCCAAGTTCTTAACTCTAACCCTAGGTCTAATCCTTCCTTAATGCTAACTCTGAAGAAACAAAACTCTCTCTCTAAATGCTAACCATAACCCTGGACAGCACCAGCCTTAGTGTTATCCCAAGCATTAAGACTAGGCCTAACCTAAACCTGACCCTAAACCAAACTTAAATCTAATCCTTGTGAAATCCTAGCCTTAGTCCTAGGCATAGGCCAAGCCAAACAGTAACACTAAATATTATTATATTCTTTGTGGAAACCTAATGATAAAGCTCAACCTAAACCTAACACTAACCCTAAACAAACTCACATAGAATCATAGCATTAGGTTAGATCTAGCCCTACCCCAACCATAACTATAACCCTAACTCAGCCTTATTTTAACCCAGGTGAAACTGTAGCCTGATCTGAAGCCATAACCCTATCACAAGCCCTAAACCTAAGCTTAACTCTAACCATAACCCTAAATCTGGTATAAGCCTAGCCCTAGCTCTAATACTGATCTTAACCTTAAACGTAAACTAAGCCTAGTGGATTCATAACACTAACACTAACAGTAGCACAACCCTGGTAAAACAATAAGGCTAACCTTGACCATAACTGTAACACTAACCGCCCACACACACACAAAAAAAAAACCTAACCATAACATTGACTGAATGCTAGACCTAGCCACAGCCATAGCCCTGGACATACCCTAGTTCACTAAATCTCTCTAGTGGATCCACATCAATAGCTCCAACCATAGCCCCAGACCTATACCCAACCATAGTCCCAACCGTAACACTAAGCCTAAGCATAAACCTACCCCTCGGAACCCTAGTCCTAGCCATAGCCCTAACTCTAATCCTGAGCTTGATGTGAACATAACCCTAAACCTACTCTCAACTTGCACCTTTACCCTCCCTCTGACCCAAACCTAACACTAACCATTAACAAAACTATAACCTCAGTTAAAACCCTGGCCTTGGTATAAGCTCTATCCCTAGTCCTAACCCTACATCTTTCTCTAACAATAACCCTGACATGAGACCTAACAAGAACTAGACTTAACATTAACCATAAAACTAACACAAAGGCTCTAACACCAGAACTAGCCTTATATCTAAACCTAACCCTAATCCTACCTAAACCTAGCCCTAAGCCTAAACAAATTCCTAACCCTATCATAGCCTGGCCCTAAACCTAACCATAAATATAACCTTTGATTTAGCCCTCATCCTAACCATAAACCTAATCCTAAACCAATCCATAACCCTATCACAAAACCTATCCTTAAAACTAACCTTAAACCTGATGCTTAACCTAGCCATAGCACAATTCCCAACCCTAGCATAGCCCTAAAGCTATTCATCAACCTGCCCCAAATTCTTATCCTACCCTCACTATAGGTCTACCCAATGCCCTAATCCTAAACCAAACTCTTGACACTAACCCTAGGTCTAACCCTAAACCCTAACCCTGACAGAAAGAAATCTCTATGCCTATTTCAACCCCTGTGCTAGTGCTAGCACCAGTCCTAATCCTGGTGGAACCCCAGCCCTAAACACAGACTTTCCCCTAAGCATACACCTACGCCTAGCCTTAAACCTAGCACTATGTTTACCCAGGTCCTAGCTATAGCCCTAACTCTAACCTTCACCCAGTCCCTAATATGAAACAGCCCTAGACCTAAAACTATCACTGACCCTAAAAACACACCTAACCTTAAATCTCACCCTATCCCTAACACTGCTAGAATCCTAACCCCGAACCTAAACCTAAAACCTAATCCTAAAATCTAAAGCTACACTTATCCCTAATTTAAACGTAACCATGAAACTTATGCAACCCTGGTGAAAACCTCAACCAAACTCTAACCCAACCAAAATCCTAACGCTAGCCCAAGACTCAGCCCTTGCTGTAGCCCTAACCCTACCCCTATCAGTAACCCTATGTTATGGTTGATACTTTGTGTCAGCTTGAACAGTTTAGAAGTTTAACCAAGAGACTCAACAAGGAGCCAGGGTTCTTACTTTGTAAATATCCCAGTCCTGTGCAAGAGGAGGACAAGGAGATTTTTTTTTTTTTTTTTTTTTTTTTTGCAGCACCGGGGATTGAACTCACAACCTCACGCCTGCCAGGGCAGGCGCTTAAGGCACTGAGCCAAGCTCCCGGCCCTGGTTTTTTGAGGTAGGGTCGCACTATGTAGCTCAGGCCGGCCTTGCACTCGCGTTGTAGCCCAAGCCGGCCTCGAACTCACAACGCTCCGCCTATCTCAGCCTCCTGAGTGCTGGGATTAAAGGCGTGCACCACCACGCCCGGCTGACAAGGAGATTTTATGAGTGCTACACCCGCCCTGGAGGGGGGTCGCCTCTGTACAGTATAAGGGAGGAAAAGAGGCTTGCTCTTCCCCGCTTGCTCTGGCAGCGTTTGCTGGGTGCTGCCTTGAAGTGTTGCCCTGGTGCCATGCAAGCCTGTCTTGGAGCCAGCTGATTATGGACTGAAACCTCCACAAACAGTGAGCTAACAAACTTTTCCTGCCCTCATTTTGGGTGTCAGGTATTTTTTCCCAGCAATGAGAGAAAAGTAACCAAGACACCCTAACTCTATCACTAATCTTAGGTCTAAACTTAACTTTGCCCTAAGCATGGTGGATGGTGTGGCTTGTATCTAGATGTCCCTCACAGCCTCCTGCACACATAGGTGTGGATTTTCAAGTGTGGCTGGATGGATCATTGCTGTGTAGTACTGTATTAAGCAACTACTTAATGTACCATAGTTCTGGGTATGGCTGGATGGATTTACTGAAGACACAAAACTCTCCATGAGTATCAGTGACACCAACCAATAGGCTTGTAGCTCGGATGGAATGTAACAAGGAAAGGAAGACTCACTGCTGGT
Source organism: Dasyprocta punctata (assembly GCA_004363535.1). NCBI lineage: Eukaryota > Metazoa > Chordata > Mammalia > Rodentia > Dasyproctidae > Dasyprocta > Dasyprocta punctata. Next base: position 4,837 of record RJWM01037876.1, on the reverse strand, counting down.
GCTTTCTGTCTGCCCCGCCATGAACTGTTTATCCTCTTCCATGGCCCTCTATCATGCTTCCCTGCCTAAGAGCCAGCTGACTCTATACTGAAACCCCTACAAACTGTGGGATAAAATAAACTTTTCCTCCTTTACCTTGCGGAGCAGGTATTTTGTCCTAGCAATGAGAAAAATAACTAAATGGAATCCAAACACTAGGCTTAGTCCTAATGTTAATCATAACATTTCTGGAACCCCAGACCTAGTGCTTGCCCTATCCTTCACCCTCACTCTACCCATATCCCTAGTCCTATCCATAACACTAGTCCTGAAATTGCCATAAAACTAATTCTAACCCTAACTCTTGTGAAACCCTAGTCTAATCCGAAACCTAGCATGGGATATAGCCTATCCCTGTCCCTAGACCAATTACTAACACTAACTATTAATCTAAGCTTAACCCTCAACCTAATCATAGCCTTAACCCTAAACATCACTGACACTAGCCATAGCTCTAGACATACTCCTAGAGATAGAGTCACAGGGTCAGGGCCTCTTAGGACTATATCTAGATGTCTGAACAAAGCCTCATGCACTCACTGGAGGGGGCTCTTCAGAGGTGGCTGGATCTAGGACAATGGTAATGATGTGTGTTTTTCTTCTAAGACAAAAGATGTGAATGTATGTGTTGATTTTTCTAAACTAAAATCTCAGTATTCATGTTTAAATGCACCATGGACGCACCACAATAAATACATGGGTTTTGGGTTGCACTTCAGGCACTTGTCTCTAAAAGGTTTATCATCACTGATCTAGGATGCAACTTACTAGGGTTAGGTGTGTGTGGTACTGGATTAGTCCAACTGGTATGTCATAATTCTGGATGTGATAATGAGAAGACCCAACCTGGGTGTGAGTGGCACCAGCCAAAATGTTTGTAGTCTGGATGGGATAAAAGGGAAAAAGAGGCTTCCTGCTGCACTGCTGCCTTCCTGCCTGCCATGCCATGGACTGTTTCTCCTTTACGATGCCCCTCTGCCATCACACCCTGCTTTGGAGCCAGCTGATTGTGGGCTGAAACCTCCACAAACTGGCACTGATGTAAAACTTTTCTCTTTTAACTTGTGGGTATCGGAAATTTTGACTCAGCAATGATAAAAGCAACTAAGAGAAGGGTGCAGGTGCATGGATGGGGGAGAGTACCATGGGTAGTATCCCGCCCGGACCCCTCAGCCTAGGGACTGCTGCTGCAGCAGGAGACATTCATTTGCTTTCAGCCATGAGAGTGGGGCACTGGCAGAGTCAGAGTGCTGTTTAAAAAGAAACACACAAGGGGGTGAGTCAACTTTCATAAGAACCACCCAGAGCAAAGTGAGCCAAGCTGACTCACAAACTTCCACCTCAACTCACCTCAAGGGGAGGCCATATTGTGACCTCCCCATCCTAGTCCCCAGGGAGAACACATGGCTCTAGGGACCAAGCTGCCCAAAGAGAGGAAAGGAGACTCTGTAGAGGGCACAGTTCTTTGGGAATGAGGATGGGGGGAGCATAAAGAAAGACAGAAGGCAAAAGGAGAAAGGCACAAACCTGAGGTAACGCCACCAGTGAGAGCAGCTCCTGGGGAAGGGACACCACCAGGTGACACAGGGTCAACAGCAGAAGGTAGTGCAGGAGCAGAGTGGTCTTCAAGCCTGTCACAGCAGAAAGCAGGGTTAAGGGGGCCACGAGGGAAAGAAGATGCCTGAGTACCATGGTCACAAAGGGGCAGAGCAGGCAGGACAGGGCTGCTGCAGTCAGGGGACAGCCACACCTGCTGGGGGACACTGGGAGTGAGGATGTGGCTCGCCCAGGCCCAGGCCACAGGCCCGCACTGCAGATGGCCAGAGCGCAAAGCAAGGGCTGACAGCCTCCTTCCTGAGCCCCGATGACCTCGCTCTCCCTGCAGCTCAGCAAATGCCTGTCTAGACTGGGACCTGGGGCAGCCACAGTGGGCAGACAGTGGGCACTCTTCCTCCAGAGACACTCGGTGCTGCGCTGACCCTGCCCTCATCTCCATTTTAAAAACAGACTCAAGGGGTGCAGCTAAAAATCAAGTTTCAAAGACACTGAAGTCCTGGGAAGGAAGGGATTTTTCTGTTATCACCGAGTAAGCGAATGGCAAAGAGGACTCAAAACATCCTGGGGCCAGGGGCTCTCCTCTCACACCTTGGGGGGCTTCCAAAGAGCCTGAAGATGAGTGGCTGCTCTCACTGGCCTGGCTTCCCTGACTGAGGAAAATCAAGTAGCAACTGCCACTCACACAATGTTTCCACTAGGCCCTAGTGAATTCACATAAAAGCGTTAAAAGCGTTTCATTTGAACTTCAAAAGTGTACTTGAAATTTTCCCTTCTCTCTCTCTCTCTCTCTCTCTCTCTTCCCCCCTAGTTTGTTGTTGTTGTTGTTGTTGTTGTTGTTGTTTTGGTTTGGTTTTCTTTTTGTGAGTTCTGTAATCAAACTCAGGGCTTGACACAACCTAGTCAAGCACCCAACCACTGAGCTATGACACCCATAGCTCCCAAAAGCACAATTCTTAAGCAGTACCTGACACTTTCCTCATCTGAACCATGACCCTCTATGATCCTCTACTGCCATTTGACTCAGAGCCTGGTCCCCCAAAACTCACTTCCTCAGGTGTATGACTATCACTAGCAGTGCCTGTCCCAGGGTGACTGCTATTTTTAATCTTCTTTCTTCTGCACCACAGTAAGGTCGCCAAGGCTGTTCTTTACTTGCAACTCTCTCACCTTTGGGAAGGAAAAGCAGTGATACTCATGAAAATGATAAATCCCTGTATTCACATCCTCTTGCATAGTTTCTGCAAAATGCTGGCATGCAATGCCACCCACAACCCTCCAAGGTGTTGTAATGATCACTTAATGACTGAGGAAATGAACTATTAATGTGGCTAAAAGAAAAAACAAAAACAAGTTTCATGGTGATGGATGCCTGTAATCCCAGATTCTGTGGAGATTTGGATTGCTTTATTCTGATTAATTTTTTAATTAATATTGTTTTCATTGTTTTGCTTTATTCTGATTAATTTTTTTTGCTTTATTTTATATTCTGTTTTTATTGGTTTTATTGCATTTTGTTTTTGGTTTAATTTTACTATACCTGTTGGAATGGTCAACTATTCTGAAAATAACAAGATAGACTATAGTAGCTATTGGTTTCATAGTATCATTCTCTGAGCATCATAAGTGTGAAGTCAGCCTGGAGGAAAAAAAATGATTAAAACAATCTCAAAATAGAAAAAATTAAGTAGGCCCCACTGGGTCAGAGAGGCTCCAACCAGAAGACAACTAGCCTGCCTTCCTGGGGAGTGTGCAACCAGCACGGACTCCAGGAAGAGAAACATGTGCCTCCCGTTCGGCTAGAATCAAGGACAAACCCCCACCATCCGCCCCCGTAAGCAACCTGCTGGTTCGGAGGTACATAAACCAACTAAATGCTAGTATTGTTTCGTTGATTTTGCAAGCCTGGGGCCGGCAGCCTGAGCATCTCTTTGGAAGATGACAGTAGGCAATGTAGCAAATATGGGGGATTCTCTTCTACCTTGTCTTCAAGGCCCAATATTGTTCTCATTGTTTTGCTTTATTCTGATTAATTTTTTTTTGCTTTATTTTATATTGTTTTTCTTGGTTTTATTGTGTTTTGTTTTTGGTTTAATTTTACTATACCTGTTGGAATGGTCAACTATTCTGAAAATAACAAGATAGACTATAGTAGCTATTGGTTTCATAGTATCATTCTCTGAAGTTCTGTACCAGTACTACTGCTTTGTTTTGATTGACTTTGTTCTGTTATGTTTTGCTGGATTTTACTATCTTTAAAATAAAAATAAAGAATAAATTAAGTAAATAAATAAGCAAAGTAATTAAGACTAGTACTACCAAAAAAAAGGCAATAACTGCACTGGGCTGTAGCTCACTAATACAGTAGTTACACAGGATATGAGGGCCTTCAGCTCAATTTAAACTATCACACATACACACACACACAAACACACACACACACACACACACACACACACACACAAGAATGTGAAGTAGAGAACTTAGCAAAGATTTTTAAAATCTCTGGAGTGTAGAAACCTGGGAGAAAACCAGTACAGACCTGCTCTCCTACGGTCATTCAGAGACACTGCCAGTGCTCAGCTCCCTGGTGCGGTTTTCACCTTGTCAGTGTCTAAGCGAAGAAGTAAGACAACCTAATTCATCTCTGCACTCGTTCCCATGGCCCCAAATCCTTTTCAGGTGGAAATCTGCACCTCCACTAGAGAAACTGGGAAGAGGGTAAAGACACTTTAGGGAGCCAGGTGTGAAGACCAATGGACAGGCGAGGACAGTGACCAGGGGGATTGGGACTGACCACATCCTACTCCCCTCTTACTGTCCCCAGAATCTCACTGTGCCCCAACCTCTTCTCCACTCCAACAACAGCAGGGACTGAGGTCCCCAGATATGGGGCTCAGGGAGGTCAGGTTTGGGGTAGTAGAAGGTAGGGGCCCACTTGGGGCCCCAGAAATGACCCCCAGAGTCACCCAAGCCATGGAGGGTGGGGCGTGGGCAGTGAGGAGAGGGGCTGGGAGGGTCACTGATGGAGCACTGAGGGTCTGTTTCTGACCATGGTGCAGCAATCGGGAAACTCGGTCTGAGTCGAGGGGCTGCAGCCCTGTATGATTTACCTTTCTGAAGGCTTGAGCAGTGTAGGTGATGCAACAGCCTTAATGGCCGTGTTGAAATCAGCAGTGAATCCATCAGGTGCTGGGCAATTTGTGCTTGGTAGACTCTATTACTTGCTCAAATTTTTTTTTTT
>RJWM01037875.1:0-17140 GCA_004363535.1 Dasyprocta punctata | reverse complement strand
ATCAGCCTGCTGGTGCGGACTTGCACAGAACACTGGTGTGAACCCCAGACCTTGGATAGAGTCCTTCGGCCTCCAGCGTGCAAACAACTTTCGCACGCTTCCTCATCCGACTCTGTGGCTGACCATCGTAAGCCTATCCTGTAATTTCTATACCTTTGTATATCTTTGTAATTTCTGTTTCCTCTAGTAAACCCTAACTGATACAACTATATAATCACCATTATGTTTTAAAAAATATAATTTATTAGAATTTGTTTATACAAAGGACTTCTTTAAAATCTAAATAATCCTGACATCATTTCATACATGTTTCATCATTTATTCATATTGACTTTTTAATAAAATCATTATTGGGTTTAAGAAGAGATATTTTGTTTTGTTTTTAAGTCTTCAAAATGTGTCACCAACATAGCTCCATTATTTTGTGTGCCAAACACAAGTGACTTAATTATGACATAATTTAAACCCAAGTGAAACAAAATATTTCTTTATAAAAGCACACAATGTTTTTATAAACACATATAAATGTATATGAAATTTCACATTTTTAAGCTACAAATTCTTCTGTAAAACTATGTTATTGTGTCATTGTTCCAAATCACACTACTGCAATATTGCCATTTTATTAGGGAATTGCAAAACTGGTTTCCATAGGAACTGTATCATTTCAAAATGGTACCAGGAACAACAGAGGTACAATTATTTTACATTCTCCCAACACCTGGAACTTTTTGAACTTTTGATAATTGCCCCAGTTGTTACCAAAAACCTTGGCTAGTGGCAAAGTTAGTCAACTTTAATTGATTTTGATAAACAATCCCTGGGACATGGTATTTCACACTGCACAAGATTTTAGATCAAGATGAAAGTGAGGTTTTCCAGGGAACCACAGAACTGGTCAAATAATGAGATTTTCAAGAAGTTAGAAGACATGGAGCACAAATTCAGTCTTGTCAGCTAATTGTTGGTGGGCACCATACCAGGTTTTGCAGTGATTGTGGTTGTTGGTTGTGACAGGTAATCACAGAGAAGGAGTTAGATGCAAAGAGGGGAAGTTGAAGCACCGCAAATCTCATGATTCTTACTAAGACTCATTTCTTTTTTATATACTCCTAGGTTGCAGCAAATCTTTGGATAATTTCCAGAATTGAGATCTGGTTGGAAGAGAAAATTATCAGAGGCACTTGTTCTGCACGTTTGATGTTCTTATTGTGCATCAGTCTGGTTCAGAGTTTTGCTTTGTGTCCCCTGTTCCCCAGGTGAGGCACAAAGTTGATGTTTGCCTAAATATTCTTGGTGTATAAATGACACTCACTCACTTGTTTCATATCCTAATCCATTTTTGGCCTGCTATTTCTATTCAGTCTAAATGTATCTTCAATTTTTTGAAGAACTTAATATTTACATGCATTTTTTTACAGTATGCTTATTTGAGTTCAGCGTGAAATTTGCTTCAAATGTATAGAGAGATGCAGAAAAGAGAAGTTGAAGAATACATATATAATATTAGATGCAAAAATGCTAAGCATGAATATGTTTCAAAAAAAAAACCTGTGAGAAAAGAGTGATTGAAAACACTTGAAATCAGATAGAAGTGATGAAAGCCTTTGACAAGGATGATTGGAATAAAAGTGGACAAATACGTCTGGATAGGGACAGGTAAGCCTTCCCATTGTGATTAATACATAAATACGATTTATAAATTGGCCCTCTTTCTTGTTCTCTTTCTCTCAAAGCATAGTGGCTAGTATGTTGCCTCTGATTTCAGATTTTGGGTGGAAATCCTGAATTGCCCTACCCTTTGATTTGTGCATAACAAGAATGTGTGTGTGTGTGTGTGTGTGTGTGTGTGTGTGTGTGTCCAATAATAGCCAAGTCTGGAATATAAATCTGAATCTTCTTTGCATAACAAATGCACATCTGAGTACAGAGAGAGCTGTATAGAATCCTCACTAATTTCTATTTCCAGCTTGGCCAAATTCACAAATATATTATGAATATTTTGTAGTTCTTTTTTTTTTCCAACTCTAAATGGGCAAAGCATATTTTAAACTACTTCAAGGCCAAATTGGAAGATGACGAGGAGTAGAGGAAGGGAGAAAGGAATGAAAAGCAATCTAGTGATTTATATAAGTGAATGGAAAGAAAAAAACATTCTGACATTAAAAACAAGTAGATCCATGGTTTTAATTCCATGTGTTGGTTCTCTCTTTATTGTTATCTTTTCTATTCATCAAGTCCTCAGTTGCCAACAATCTATTCCTACACAGTTTGTAATACACAGTGCAGAATCGTAACACATAGGTGGTCTAAACAGCTTACAGTTTCATAAAAAATGTCTGATTGTCTGTCTCCTGGTGTCAAAACCGTAGGCCTGCATTACTAGACATTTACTGGTCACATATCACTACTTTAATAAAAATCATTATGTTTGAATGGGACCTTTTTTTCTTGACAGAGTGCATCACAATTTCAAACTTCTGTTGTGGTCAGGGTACTCCTTGATTCACAATATTTTCAAAGTACAGAAAATGGGAATGTAAAGAACACAGAATATAGTGCTACTTTTGTATTGATGGAGCAATGAAGGATTATTTGAGATTTCAACTTCAGTAACTAATCAACTTTCCCTCAATAATTTTAAGTGATATATATTCTAGAGAATTTTCCAAATCTCAATTTTTTTTTGTCTTTTAAAAAATCTCTTTTTGCTTTAACTAGCTAAATGAGATTTGTTTTCTGCAGTTTTGGGAAACCAGTAAAATTCTGTTTTCTGCAGTTTTCTGCAGTTCTGGAAAACCAGAAAAATTCTGTTTTCTGCAGTTTTCTGCAGCTTTGGAAAACTTCAGTAAAATGCATACTAAAATTAAAAAAAATTTTAAAAGGGCTCTCAGGAATTAAAAACAGAGGAAAACATCTTGATACTTTATTTTTTTTTAAATTTGGTCCTTTTAGAATCTTTTATTTAACATTTATTGTTTATGTTTACACAAGAAAGTATGTTAAAAATGTGTAGTTGTCCAGGTTTTAGTTTTCCTTTCATTATTTTTATATAAATTTATACTTTTACAAATATTGACCAAATATTTGGAGGAAATAATCAGGCTTAAAAATTCTACTATTGAGCAAGGTGGAGGCTCCAGCAGCACAGTCTGGGAGTGCGCCCTCAATAGCTGTGCAGAGGATCCAGCTCTACCCAGTCCCGCATCTCAGCGCAACCCACCAGGGGAACGCCCGGCCAGCCTTGCAGGACACAGAGGTACTGAACCCAGCCCAGCCCAGAGCCCTAGAGCTGCTCATCAGGGACTGGCCAGCATAGCTGCAGGGCCTTAGAGAACTTGAGATCTGCCCATCAGAGCACAAGGTGAGAGTTCCTTTGTTCAGGGTTGTGGCCTGCACAGCAGGTCCTAGAGGTTGGGCATCTCCCCAAACAGGAGCAAGGCCCCAACACTATACACCTGGGACTTGCCCAGGCTTGCCCAGTGCAGTGATCCAGAGATGCTGAGGTCAAACCATATGCAAGATCCAGGTGTTGCCACACTCCAGGGTGCATGCTGTCTAGCCACTGGGGTCTCAGAGGTCTCAGCCCTCACCCAGCAAGGTAGAGGCTCCAGCAGCACAGTCTGAGAGTGCACCCTCACTAGCTGCACAGAGGATCCAGCTCTAGCCAGTCCCACCTCTCAGCAAAACACACCAGGGGAGTGCCCGGCCAGCCTCGCAGGACACACAGCCCAGCACCCCAGAGCAACCCAACAAAGTACATCAGAGAAACACACAGCCAGCCCCACAAACCACATAACACAAGGGTCCAGTGCCATAATCTGGGAATGTGCCCTGGCTAGCCATGGGAATATTGGAGGATTGAAACACTACCCAACACAGTGTTCCAGTACAATTTATTGGGAGGCTGCCTGCCCAGCCACACAGGTACCAGAAGAAAATGACAAAACAAAAAAACAAGAGGCAGTCTCAATCCCCCAGCCCACCGAGAACAAACCCAAGAGACACCGAAGTGGAAAACACTGGGAGTCACATAACTGAACTTTCTGAAGTGATAGCAAATGCAGTAAAGAAACAACTCCATGAAGCTATAGAGAAACTCAAATCAGAAATAATCTCTGAGCTAAAAAATGAAATGACACTCATTAGGAAAGAAATACTGTGTGTATCAAAAGAAGATCAAGAAAAAATAGAAGAATGTAAGAAAATGATGGAAACTTCGAATGAACAATATAAGACACAACTAAAATGCATGAAACAGATTCAAAGGGATATGTGGGAAATGAAAAATTCCATGAGAAGTTTGAAATGCCACTTGAATGAAGCTGAAGATAGAATCTCAGACCTTGAAGACACCATAGGAGCTTATGATTACAAAAGAAAAGATCTCTTAAAAATAATAAGGAACCAAGAAACAATTCAACAGCTGCAAGATGATGCCAAGAGAAGTAACGTAAGATTAACAGCATAAATGAAAAAGCAGGGGTCAATACTAATGACCTGTGAAGACTATTCACAGAAATAATAGCAGAAAATTTTCCAAACATGGAAAAGAATCTGATAGGCAGATAAGTGAGGCATATGGAACCTCAATTAACCATAACCAAAATAAAATTTCACCCAGACATATAATAATAAGGGTATCAGAAATACAGCACAAAAACAAAATACTAAAAGCTGTCAGAGAAAAGAAACAGATCACCTATGAAGGACATTCTATCAGAATCATGGCAGACTTCTCAACACAAACCTTTAAGTCAAGAAGAGCTTGCAGTGAAGTATTTCAAATCCTGAAAGAAAACAACTTTCAACCCAGGTTGATGTACCCTGCAAAACTATCCTTAAAAACTGATGGAGAAATAAGATTCTTCCATGACAAAGAACAACTGAAGAAATTTATGGCCACCAAATCAACACTACAAGAACTACTGAAAGACACTCTGGAAAGAGACAAACATAGCTACAATCTTAAGGACAACAACAAAAGGAAACCACTAAGCAGGGCAAGTAATTAAACAGAAGATGTAGAAAACCACCAACAGAAAGATTTCATGACAGGGAAGAGTCAGTATATATCAGTTATATCAATCAACGTAAATGGTTTCAAATCACCAATAAAAAGAAACAGACTATCAGAGTGGGTTAAGAAACAAAATTCAACAATATGCTGTGTACAAGTAACACATTTCACTCAAAAGGAAATTCACATACTAAAAATCAATGGCTGGAAAACAATACTCCATGCAGCAGGAACCCAGAAAAAAGCAGGGGTAGCTATTATGTTTCCTGACAATGGGAACTTCAAACAAAAAATGATCAAAAGAGATAAAGAAGGTCACTACATATTTGTTAGGGGAAACTTCAAGAGGAAGAGCTTACATTCATAAATATATATGCACCGAATATGGGAGCACCCAACTATGTAGGACAATTCTTAACAGACATCAGAAATGAAATAAACAATAATACAATTATAACAGGGAATCTTAATACTCCACTGTCACAGAACGACAGACCAACCAAACAAAAAATCAGCCAAGAAGTAACAGAACTGAATAAAATTTATTAACAAATGGACCTAGTAGATGTGTAGTGAGTATTTCATCCATCAACATCAGAATATACATTCTTCTCAGCTGCACATGGGTCATTCTCTAAAATAGGTCATATACTGGTCCACAAAACATGCTTAAGTAAATGCAAATGAACTGAATTAACTCCATGCATATTATCTGACCATAGCACAGTAAAATTGGAAATCAATGATCAAAAAACCTACAAGAACCCCATAAACACATGGAAATTATGTAATACCCTACTCAATTACTTATGGGTCACAGAAGAAATTAAAGAAGAAATTAAACAATATCTATAATTGAATGAAAATGCAAATACAAATTACCAGAACCTGTGGGACACAATGATAGCAGTCCTCAGAGGGAAATTTATAGCACTAAACTCCCACATCAGAAAAATGAAAAGAACACACATAAACAATCTAATGCTGCACCTCAGACAAGAGTAAGTCAAGTTCAAAGTCAAAAGAATGGTGGAAATTATTAACAGCAGAGCAGAAATTAATGCAATTGAAACTAAGAAAACAATACAAAGAATTAATGAATCAAAGAGTTGGTTCTTTGAAGGAGTAAATAAAATTGATAAACCCCTAACCAACCTTATCAAAAATAGGAAAGAAAAAATTCAGATTCATGCAATAAGAAGTGAAAAGGGTGAAATCCCTATTGACGCTGTGGAAATACAGAAGATCATCAACACCTGCTTCAAAAACCTTTACTCACATACATTCGATAACACAGAAGAAATGGACAGATTCCTAGAAACCTATGAATTACAAAAACTGAATCAAGAAGATGTAAAACAGTTGAATAACCCAATTTCAGCTAATGAAACTGAAAATGTAATTAGAACCCTACCAACAAAGAAAGGCCCAGGCCCTGATGGATTCACTGCTGGATTCTACAACAAATTTAGGGAAGATTTAATGCCAACACTCCCCAAACTCTACAATGAAATTGAAAAGGAAGTAAGTCTCCCTAACTCATTCCTGGAAACAAGTATTACCCTAATAGCAAAACCAGAGAAAGACCCAACCAAAAAAGAAAATTACACGCCAATCTCCCTAATGAACATAGATGCAAAAATCCTCAATAAAATACTGGCAAATAGAATACAGAAAGTTATCAGGAAGATTGTACACCATACTCAAGTGGGATTCATCCCAGGAATGCAGGGATGTTTCAACATACGGAAATCAATACATGTAATACACCATATCAACAGGGCCAAGGACAATAACCACATGATCATCTCAATAGATGCAGAAAAAGCTTTTGACAAAATCCAACACCCATTCAAGATAAAAACCCTACAGAAAATCGGAATAGATGGTCTCTACCTCATCCTGATAAAAGCCATATATCACAAACCAACAGCCAACATCTTACTAAATGGAGAAAAAATGAAACTTTTCAACCTAAAATCAGGAACAAGACAAGTATGTCCATTATCACCACTCCTATTCAATATAGTGCTGGAAATGCCAGCCAGAGCAATTAGACAAGAGAAAGAAATAAAGGGAATAAGGATAGGAAAGGAAGAAGTGAAATTATCACTCTTTGCAGATGATATGATGCTCTACATAGGAGACCCCCAAAAATTCATTAAAAGACTTCTAGAAGTAATAACCAAATTCAGTAATGTAGCTAGATACAAGGTGAACACTCAAAACTCAATAGCATTCCTGTACACAAACAACAAAGTCACTGAGAGAGAAATAAGGGAAACCACACCCTTTGCTATAACATCCAAGAAAATGAAATACTTAGAAATCAAAGGAAGTAAAAGGTCTATACACTGAAAATTATATTACTCGGAAGAAGGAAATTGAAGAAGATTTCCAAAAATGGAAAGATACTGTCTGTTCATGGATAGGAAGAACAAACATTATGAAAATGGCCATTTTCCAAAATTATTAGACAGATTTAATGCAATCGCAATCAAAATAACAGTTGCCTATGTCACAGAGCTAGAGAAATCATTCCTGAAATTCATCTGGAACCAGAAAAGACCTAGAATAGCAAAGGCAATTCTGGGCAACAAAGGGAAGGCAGGAGGCATCACAATCCCCAACTTGAAACTATACTACAAAGCCACTGCGATAAAATCATCATGGTACTGGAATCAAAACAGACCTGAAGATCAATGGGATAGATTAGAAGATACAGCCATAACTACAAACACACTAAGCCACCTCATCTTTGACAAAGGGGCCAAACATGAACATTGGAAGAAAGATAGCCTCTTCAACAAATGGTGCTGGAAAAACTGGCTTTCTATATGCTGTAAACTAAAACTAGATCCATGTCTATCACCGTGCACTAAAATGAAGTCAAATTGGATCAATGATTTGAATATTAAAACCGATACACTAAACTTACTAGAAGACAAACTAGGTAAAAATCATGATGACATAGGAGTAGGCAGACAGTTCATGAACAAAAATCAAATTGCACGGAAAGCACTTTCCAGAATGAACAACTGGGATCACATCTTACTAAAAAGTTTTTGCATGTCAAAGGAAATCTCCATCAGATTGAAAAGAAAACCCACGAACTGGGAAAATATCTTAGCCAATTGTTCATCAGACAAAGAATTTCTATCTAAAACATATAAAGAATTAAAAGAAACCAGGCCCCTATAATTCAAGGACCCAATCCAGAAATGGGCATCTGAGATGAATATACACTTCTCAGGGCAAGAAATATAAACGGCAAATAAATATATGAAAAACTGTTCAACATCAATGGTCATTTGGGAAATGCAAATTAAAACAACACTGAGATTCCATCTCACTCCAGAAAGAATGGCCAAGATTAAAAAGTCAACCAACAACAAATGCTGGAGGGGCTGTGGGGAAAAAGGAACTCTTCACTGTTGGTGGGAGTGTAGAATGGTGTAACCACTGTGGAAGTCAGTGTGGAGATTCCTCAAGAAGCTAGGATTAGAGATCCCATTCAACCCAGCTATCCCACTTCTGGGCATTTTCCCAGAAGAATTGCAAACATCATACCACAGTGATGTTTGTGCATCCATGTTTACAGCAACCCAATTTGTAATACCCGGATCTTAGAAACAACCCAAGTGCCCATCAGTCAAGGAATGGATAAAAAAGATGTGGTATTTTTATACAATGATTTACTACTCAGCTATCAAGAAAGATTGCGTTGAAACTTTTATCAGTAAATGGACACGACTTGAGATCATACTCATAAGTGAGGTAAATCAAACCCACATGTGTAAACACCATATTATCTCCCTTGTGTAAGAAATGGAAAAAGTATATATGATCCAAAATCTACAATAAATACTATGTAAGGGTAAAAAATTGCTCAAAGAGCAAAAGTAATTGGGAAGCGAAAAGGGAGAAAGAGGGATGGGAAAAGGAAAAAGATATAAATCTGTGTATATGTATATGTAAGATAACTAAAGTGACTATACTGTCAAATGCATTAATTATTGAGAAAGAACAGTTAATATTCATAAGATTTGATCAATTTTACATGTCTATATCTGTTAATATAAACAACCATTTTGAAGGCAAAGATACGCAGTATTGTAGCCATTGTCAAGTTTCTATCATCCTGTTTTTAAACCTATAAATTTACTGTTGTGCATTTGCTCTAGTCGTTTGTTTGTCTCTTTTGCTTTTTGTCTTTCTTATATGAGTCTTTTTTCTCTTAAATAAAATAAAATTGTACTATGAACAAAGATCTAATCAAACAAGAGTAGTTAACTGAAAGATTCAAAATTGAAATCTTTTTATTTTCTAGCCTGATCACTGTATTTTTTGATTACAAAATTTCTATGTAGTTCTATCTTATATCTTCTCTCCCTCTTAAAACTTTTTCTTGTATCATGTTCATGATTTGATTAAATTTCTTTTCTGTAATTTGTGTAGCTCACTGAAATTCTTTAGAAAATGTCATTTTTAAATTTTTGTTAGAGCAACTGGGTACAGAATTCTATCAAAAATTACTTAGGTAAGTATCCACTATATCGTTTGGCAATCTCACTTCTGATTATACTTTCAAAAGAAATAAAATCTGTATTTTAAATATGTTTCTGTACTCTCATGTTCATTGTAACAACACTCACAGTAGCTGTGTGTGAGTGTATGTGAATAATTTCAGGCTTAAAATGGAAAAAAAGACTTGCTATTTGTAAAACATGGATGAAAGAAATTAGAAAATATTATACTACGTGAGAAAGCCACATATAGAAAAGAAAATACAATATGGTCTTAATTATGTGTGGTATATTTAAAAACTACTTGAACTCACAGTAATAGAGAATAAAATAACTGATTAACATGGCCTGGGTTAGGGGACAGGCAAAGATATTGATGCAGAGAACAAACTTTCAACTACAACATTAAATTCTGTAAGCTATAGCATAGTGTCTGTAGCCCTGGAATTTGTGAAGAGTTATAAATCAAGTACTTTCATCACACAGAAACAGCAACTATATTTGGTGATGTATGTGTTAATTTGATTCTAGTAATCATTTTATAATGCATGAATACATTAAAACAGCATCATTAATAAGACTTTAATAAATGTGAAAAATGATGATAGTCTTAAATTAACCTCCATAATATTTGATGAATAACATAACAAATAAATAAACATTTTCCATAGATTATAATTATGTGTGAATATGTGAATAGTCATATAAACCTGGGTAACTTTGAATTATTTTAATTTCAGCCATTTAAAGTGTGAATTCTTATTTTTAAAGAACCTTTTGTAGGTAATAAATTCATGACTCAGTTTTTAGGAGATATGCTTGGAGTTAAACCTACAAGATAAGAAAAGTTGATGTCTTCTGTAAGTCTAGATGTGTATATGGAGCTATCTAATATGTATATCCTAGAAGAGAATCTAGAAGGATTATTAAGGATCAAGACTATAAAGAAGAAATTGTAGATTTTTATGTACTACCTGGGAGCTGTGTACCCCTTTTCTCTATATTTTAGTCCTACTTGAAGAAGGAAGTTCTAAATTGATATTTATTCATTTTATAGTGAGTTTACCAGAAATATGACACAAGTTATATTAATGGGTTAGGTAGACTTCTGATATTCAAGTGCTCCTCGATTCATCTCTGTATCAAAGTTAATAATATGAGCTCAACAAAGAACCTCAGAGATCTAAATATAATTATCACTTCCCAAAAGTCTCATTAAAGTACCAAAATTCTGATTACTTTTTGGTGACCCATATTTAATTCTACCTTCTTGTGTTCTTGATCTTGTTGTGGGTGTTACATATGGATATTTTGCATTTTTTGTTTACAAAACCTTCAATTTAGTCATTGTTCTCATTAACACTTTTCATACATGCTTTCTGTGGTGTGACCTATTTTAACTTACTAGCCTTCAGAAAACAGTACAAAAGAAATCAAACGACAGTTCATATTAAATTTTATTCTTACGGGTTACTTTTTTAGCTTACTTCACATATGCTGAAACCTGCGTTACCTAAGTGCTCCAATATTTGTCATTTTGCACCAAGATTTATGGGACTTGCTTGTCCTTTTCTGTTGTAGTTCACTGCTCTAGAACTAAATCACTGTGGAGCCTGATCCACAGCTTACAGTTGAATAGACCTGTCATCCCTTTCCTGGAAGCCAACCTTTGCCTTGATAATCTACAGCACCTGTCTGGCTAGCTTTCTCCTATTCCCATTTATTCTTTGGCATGATAACCCTTTGATTTGAAACTGTGAATTACTACTGTATGGAATACATCCATGTTTTTATAGGAACACAGGGAGAAGAAAGGTGGTTGTTACAACCAAAGAATAAATCAAAATCATAAATCAGGAATTAGGGAGGACACCAAAAACATTTTCAGGAGAAATAATTTTCATCAGCTCCTTGGATAAAATATAAAATCTGATCTCTCTTTGTGTCTAGACCTTGTTGTGTTTATTACCTAGATTTTAAAGCAGAATGTATTTTTAAGGTGGTTAGAAAAAAGTTGAAAATGATAAATTATTAGTAGTAAATATGCCAAGGAATCATAAATCAGAACAATACAACAAAGGAACTTTACTTTTCTAGCCAATTCTACCAGCACTTAGGCAAAAAGTCTTAAACACTTAAATACACACTCCTCAGTTTTATTTCTAAGTAGCATTTTGAGATCCTATTGCTCATAAACCTTATCTCAGATATCATTCAACTGCAAGATATATGTTTGCATTAAAAGGTTTATTATCTGGCACAAAGATGATTTTCAACCATTTATCTTCATGCATAAAACAGCAGGTTTGTAATAACTTGATAATATATATATTTTCTAAAACCATATTCTTGCTTGAGGATTTATGTTAAATTCCTAGGAATTCAAACTCTTCATCATATAATGTAAGTACAGATTTTTTGTCAAATATTTAGAATTTTTGATCTGTGACACCTCAGAGTAAATGCATAGAAATATTTGCTACACTACTACTTGTAATGTGATATATTATTGTGAGAGTAACTAATATAAAATAACAAATAAATGAAAAAAGTTATGAAAATATATGCCATAATAAGTAAATAATATGTTTTCAACACTAATAATATAGAATATAGTGAAAGAAAAATATCCCAGCTCTTTCTCTATTTTTATTAATTACAAATTTTGTCAAATTCTTTACAATTTCATGTAAGTAAGTTGTTTCTCACGAGAAATGTGACGGGAAACGTATGTGTTTGTTCTAAATTTCTAAATAAGACTTCAGAGTTCTGGAAATACTACTTTAAGTTCTATCCAAGTTAAGTTACACCTAAGTGCTATTTTTAAGCAGACTAATAGCAAAATTAACTTTGATATCAAACGACAGGTCCTATGTCATTGCCTGATAAAGTCATGTAGTCTTATAACTAAAAGGAGGGTAAAATTTTTTCTAAGAACAAGTGAAAGGGTGTATATTAATCTTCTTTATTAAATACATGTACTCTCATTTTTCCTATTAAAATAAAAGTAATCATAAAAACTGTAGGTTATCACTAAACTGTTTTGTAATGATTATTAAATATATCAAATTTTCTGGTAAGAATATTTTTTTAAGGAAAGTTTATTTAAGAAACCATACACTCACACTAATTGTATTTATACTAATTTTTATCTATGAAATGTAGCTTGTTGCATCCTACTCTTCAAAATATTGAGTTTTCATTGTCAATAAATAAGGTAGAATCTTATATTTAAATAATCTTTCTTGATCAATTTTATTCACTAATGAAATTGATGGTAATTCATTATATAATTTAAATACATTTGAAAGACAAAACTATTCTCAGTATTGTATTACTGAAGCAAATTTAACTATTTTAACCTTTGTTTTGTTTTGTTTTTGGTACTGGGGATTGAACTCACAACCTTGTGCTTGCCAGGCAGGGGCTTATGTTACTGAGCTAAATCCCTGGCACAAATGTAACTTGCTTAAAGAACACATTTAGTAGTACCTAACACTATTTAAAAGTACAGTATGCAAATAATTTAACTCCTCTCAACAACTTTAAACATTTCATTATATGGTTCTCTAGGAGAGAATCAATTTCAAAAATAGTTTTTGTAATATGGCACACAGTTTTTTAAATGAAGATCTGTGCTTTGGAAATTTTTTTCAATAAATTATACAAATACAAACTAAAGATTAGTTAGATATTTTGTAAGCATAATGTTAAAAATTAAAAGCCTGTGCTCAAATAAAACTGAAATACAGTAAATTTAACAAGCTCTTTCCAAATTCTAATTAAATAAGGGCAGACTGAACTACACAGCAAGGACTTGTCTTAAAGAAACAAACCAAAATTCTAATTAAAAATTTTGCTTTTTTTTACATTTCTTACTTACAACCTCTCTAATAAGTATCTAAGTTGCACAACTGAATTCTGTATAGAAATAATTAAATAAGATTTTCAAAAATATAAATATGACTGCAGAATGGTGATTGAGGCTTGATAGGGCAGAGGGCAGAGGAGGGGTGAGACAAGGTGGATTTCAAGGGACACTGTGACAGTCAGTGCTCTCTCGTGACAATATTCTGAGACAGTTGGCTTCCTCAGGAAGGAAAGATTTACTCTGACTCAGTGGCTGCTTGGCTTCTTTGCTTTTGGGTCATTTGTGGCAGATTCATGTGTCAGAAAAAGCTGCTGACTTCATAGATATCCAGAAGTGACAGAATGGAGGAAAGAGGATCTAGGATCCTCTTCAAAGACATGACCCCAGGGACCTAATTTCTTTGCCCTCGGACTTAGATCACAAATGTTTCACCACCTCCAACTCCACCACTGGAGTAGCCATTAGGGGAAATGGAATATCCACACTGTAATACATACAAAGTCACATGTAGGTAGGAATAAAAACTACTAGTGTGTTATCACCTGATGGGATAGATAACAGTGATATAGTGAGTATTTCAAAAAACTAGAATAGGGAATGTAATTAATAGGTTTTTTGGTATAAAGAAATGATACGTGATTGATACGTTTAATCTGATTTAAACATTGTGAAACGTATAAAACTACTAAGACATTACATGTTTCTCCACTAATATGTGATTTTTTATATATCATTTAAATATAAATGTGCATATATAAATGAATACTAAAATTAGGATTTCAAAGTCTTTGAAAATACTTTATTTATTTATTTTTGTGTTACCGGGGATCAAACTCACAACATTGTACCTGCCAGGCATGTGTTTAAGCTACTGAGCCAAACTCCCAAACCTAGTTTTTTGGGACAGAGTCACACTATGTAGCTCAGGCCGGCCTTGCACTCACACTGTAGCCCAAGCCAGCCTCGAACTCACAACGCTCCTCCTACCTCAGCCTCCCGAGTGTTGGGATTAAAGGCGTGTGCCACCATGCCCAGTTCTTTGAAAATAGTTAAAATATTTCATATTTAATTCTTTATCTAGCATATTAAAGACATTCAAGAACATATGTGAATAAAGTAAAACAAAATTAGAATTTAGTGCTTTATCTCAGAACTCCATTCTCCAGCTCTATTTATCACAGTGAATTTTATTAATTTTTGCAATAAATAATGAAAGCAGTATGGAAGCAATGACTTTGGTTAGTGGCATTTAGAAACAGATTTATCGGCTCTACACCAAAAGAAAATAATAAGGGCATGAACAGTATGCATAATCAAATTCTGCATTTTACTGAACCAGAGAAAAATTTGCAATGAATAAAAATAAGGTACAAATTTTTTATTCAAGTATTTTAAAATGAGGTAGGCTGCAAGCATATGCATAATATCGAACATTCATGCATTCTTCACTGCTGCATTCCACTCAGAAAAGGCAGCAGGCTCCCACTAGGATATTTAATAATTGAATAAGCCTGACCCTTTATACTGCTACCGAATACTCTGGAGATCCTGATAGTCCAAAGAAAAATGATATGCTGATTCTAAATAGACTGAGCTAGTCTTAATTGTGAGTGAATCACGTTTCACTGCCTTTTGTTTGTTTAAATTGGTTGATTTCCATACAGAAATGCAGAACTCAGCAATTTTTGCAGCATGATTTTTTTTTAATGTAATGAAAAGAAACCAAGTCTTCACACTCTAGGGAAACTCCTTGATCCATAGCGCAACACATTAGTGTTTCAAAATTTTAACTGTGTTTTACTCAAATGTTTTCTCTTGGGAACTTGTATGCACTACAATTGTGTCATAAGCTTAATATTACTGCTACTAAAGAATTTTTTTCTGGTTCTACTCTAGAAATAGCAATCTCATTGGTTTTTTTTTTTTTCCTTCCTTTTATCATCTCATCAACCTACATGGATGGATTGTTAAAATACATGGATCCTGCAATGGTCTCAGTTTTATTTCAATCAATGATGTGTCCTTCTTAGCATCATTTCTGTTAGCATGCAGATATACCACAGTCTTGACCAAATTTAGTAAAGATAGAAAAAAATGTCTCTTGATCACATCTCTCATCCACCTTCTTCCCAAAAGCAAAATTTCACAAGAGACACCTGTTTTATAATGTTTAATTATTCTTTTCATGCCAAGGCACAACATAATGTCACTGATAATACTCAGATCCCTGAAAGACAGAACTCTTTGTTACCTGCAGCTCTAAAAAGAAAAGAATGACAAGGTTAGAAGTGTGGCTGTGCCCCAGGATATTGTCAAAGCCACTGAGCACTGTAGGGGGCAGCTCATGTATGACAAGTAGGGATGTCATCTGGGCTTCTCACATTCTCCAAAAATTAGCTAATTTATATTAATTTTTCCACCTCTAGAACATAAAGATTGTTCTTTATTGTTTGGTACCTGCTTCCGAGGTAATCACATAGGCGTTTGGTGGGCACATCATGAAGAGACAGATGAGAGAAATCGTTGGTGCAGCCTTATCTTCTAAAAGATAACTGAATGGCTGCCAGCCACACAGAACTTAGTCAATCTAGCATCAACAACAAGCAAAACAAAACAAAATATATTAATCTACCTCTGTTGGTCTTACCAATACATCTCCTTTTTTTTTTCCTGTTTCCATTCCGATCAGAAGTTTTTTCACAATTTCTCTCCAATTTGTAATTGGCATCCATTGCAAAACCCACAGTGATGTATACAATCCCTAATTTTCAGTGTTGGCCAGTTGGGATATCTTGCAACCTTGGAGGAGACAGACACTTCTGCTTCAGGCCAGATCTCAAGACAAAAGGTAAAACAAATGCAACCACACTCTAAGTATAAACATTAGGGGTTAATATTCTAAAAAGATATCAATCACCCCGAGGAAGACAGAAGAAGCCATTAACCCAACCCCTACAGGCAAAGGCCCTGTTCTGTATTCCTGCCCTCTTGCTTGCTTCCCCATTTGATCCCAATTTAAGCAATTTTATCTGAGAAATTACACTCATAAGCTTATTGGTGGACCATAGTTCTGTCCCTCCTGCCTTGTGAGTTCCCATTTTTCCCCCACCATGGACCCACCTCACCTCATGGTTTTGCTCTATAAAAATCCCTGGAAAAGGCAGGAGCCTCAGCAATCTACTTGGGAACCCTTCTGTCTCTCTCAGACAGAAGCTTTCCTTTTCCCAATAAATATATTCTGCTCATATATATATGTATATATACACACTTCAATGGATTTCTCACAGTGCCCTTTATCACTAATCATTACTTAATGGTCCCTTTGTTTCTTGACTTACCAGTTTTAAAACATCCATTATACCAGACTCAGTCAAACCTCTTTTCATGTCTGTTTTGGTTATGGTTCTCTAGAATAACAAAATGGATAGAATAGATATGTACTTTATATATGCACATATATACATATATGTAATTTGTATGTATTTAATTTTCATGTATATATGTCATATATACATATATGTATAAATGGAATTAGGAGTAAATCACATTTCACTGATTTTTGTTTGTTTAAATTGGCTAATTTCCATACAGAAAAAAATGTGCACACACATACCTACACATACAGAAGAGGACTTATTAGGTAAACTCATACAGTCAGAGTCCACAATGGCCCTCTGTGCACCAGAGAGCCAAAGGATTGACTGAGTGCTCAGTCCAGGAAGC
>RJWM01037874.1:0-17140 GCA_004363535.1 Dasyprocta punctata | reverse complement strand
GGAGTGCTGGGAGTTTGAGGCCAGTCTGGGCTACACATTGAGCTCAAGTCCAGCCAGAACTGTAGAGTGAGACCCTGCCTCAAAAAGCAAGCAAAATAGCACACACAAACACACACACGCACACAAACCGGGGCAAAGTTATTCTTAATAAAATTAATATAATCAATAGGCTGAGGCTTGAAACAATTTTGAACTAACAGTTAAGCAATGGCTTTTTTTACTCTTTTATTCTGAAAAAATTGAGGCAAATTGTTGTAGTTTAGGCGTGTAGAATCTAATCCCCTTGTGCTAAAATAGTTGTATATTTATTCTCTGCTTTGCAGTAGTCTGCATGTCTCTCAGGTATTTATAGATGTTGTTTTGTTGCTGTTTATTTATTTTAATTTGAGGTATAAGAAGCATGAATAGCATTGCTCCTAGTCATCTCATCCCAGTAGACTTTAGGCCTCAGCATCCCCTATGTTCTTCGGAACTGAAAGTCACTGTATTCTGCTTTGACCTTCATGTTGTAGTCCTTACAGTTTCACCTGCTTTTCAGACTCAGATCCACACTCTTAACAAAACCTACAACATCTGGGACTACACCACTAGACAGTGATTTGTTGTTGGGCAAATTATTAATGAATGCCCAAGCATTTCAAAAAGCTCTGCATGTGTACCTATTGATTCAAGTTCTTTGGCTACTTCTTACCACTTTCTCAGGAATGAAAAGATTGTCTTGGAACTTTCTGGAACCTCCCAAAATGATAGACCATCTGGTTAATTGAGGGTGATCTCTTCAGTAATAATGGTGTCAGTAATCTTTTACTTTGAGCTAGTATATATTTTATATATGCTTCCTATTGATCTATTGTATTTGATGTTAGTTCCCTGAGATCTAGTTTCACTAATTTTATGGAATGAAGTCATTACTTATGGTTTCTTACCCATGGATAACTGGAATTTCTTCTTGGAGTTCCAAAATAATTTTGTTTTGAGTTACCTGGCCTGTAAGTATTTTCGTTTTAAATTTTGTTACAGAACATCATTTTCAAAAGAACTAGTATTTCTCTTTTCCTTCCAGATGAAAAAATATGAAATCACTGATTTGACTTATGAGTAAATGGATTAGACATAACATTCAAGCTGTATACATAGGTTGAGAATTCCATCATGTAGTAAATTTATCTTTCCTTGATCTGTAAAGTCATTCAAGAAAAAGAATGAAACTGAAAAAACAGAAAATGGCAATAGAACATGTCAGTGGGTCATAGATTATAGTCTTGTGATGTTTCTAGATTGGAAGGAGGAGGGAAAAAATATTAGAAGAAACAAATTATTTTGCTTATATAGTGCCAGAGAACTTCCTAAAATGGTTCATTATGTCATATCTCTGCATAAAGTTCTTCAATGGATTCAATTCACACTCTATTCCTGAATCAATTTTTCACTCAAGTCTCAAGTTCACTTCTGGTCCAGCACAAATTCTCCCATAGACTCTGTCCAGTCACTATACCACAAAAATACTCTGCACTGCTCTCTCCTAGTTCGTCTATTTCTTCCCAGTTTGTGGATCTCCTTTTCAACTGATCTCAAATCCGTTGTGATTTCTCCCTTTTTTTTTTCTTCAGAGATTGGGGAGAGTAATTATCACTTTTTATTAGACCTTTATTAAACTTTAATTTGCTACCTGGAACTGCTTGTTACATATTGTAAGCTCTCAGAAGACAAAATCTACTTTTTAATCTTTGTATTCCCTATAAATGTAATCAAGGACTTGTTGACTACTACAACCTTTTATTGCAACAAGAGACCAGACCTCCCCTGCTTATGCATATTAACCCCAGGTCACATTATTGTGGACCATGTTCTCCACTATTAAATATTATAGCATGGTTTCCAAGAGCATTTCTCTGCATTCCTGCAGTTATTTTGCAGAGCTATATTATCTCAACAAGAGAGTTGATCCAGTAGTTCAGGCTATTATTTAAACAGTCATTAATTGAACAGTGAAGTGTTCTGCTCACCTATGATTGTATGGAGAACTATAAATATACGTGCAGTTGTATAATTATCTCCACCAATGCTACCTTTCAAAATGGCTAATTATCACAAACATAAGAAATGCAAATGCTATCTCTAGGTGTTATTCAAAAGGACTCATGTAGGTACTATAATTCTGTTGGAAACATCAACTGTGATTTCCTCTGCTCAAATTTATGGTGCCTGGCATGTTTCTTTCCCAGAAACATGTGATTTTAACTTTTCTTCCAAGACTTCAAGGATTGGACCTATGATTTCAATAATTATTTTCCACTGTGAACACTGATTTCTAGAAGTCAAATTTCCTGTTAGAACTCCAGTCTTTTCATTTGAATTGCCATACATTTTACAAGAAAGAAGTAGATCTGACCACTAGCTGTGTGATCTAGGAAAAGTTACCTGCTTTCCATCTCCTATTCAGTAAAACGTGATTAATACCAAACATGGTTGTATGAGAAGCAAACAATATCACACATATAATGCACATGTAATACATGCTCAATCAAGTTCTTTATCTTGTTTCTATTTTCATTCTGC
The DNA here is from genome assembly GCA_004363535.1 of Dasyprocta punctata. Classification (NCBI taxonomy): domain Eukaryota; kingdom Metazoa; phylum Chordata; class Mammalia; order Rodentia; family Dasyproctidae; genus Dasyprocta; species Dasyprocta punctata. Next base: position 14,581 of record RJWM01037874.1, on the reverse strand, counting down.
CAATACTTTGGCCTAATGAATTTGACATTCTAGACCCCAACTTTCTTCTCCCATGTTGTAACTTCATTCATGCTCAAAGATTGGGAGATGAAACCACTTTTAAAACAAACCTGAAATGTGGCATTTCATGGCAAATAGGGATGCCCTGAGGTTAGTATGCCACACACCATCTAGATACTTTTGAAAAAGAAAAAATATCAGTGTGCCGTGAATATAGAAATCAATGAGCATGTGGAAGATGCAAGTAGAGGCTGGAAAGTTAAAGAATACTCAGGTCATTTGGAATGTGGAAGGCCATGGTAAGAAACTGCACTCTTCAAAATTCTAGTGGTGAATTCTTTCAGTCGCTTCCTTTCTTGGGAGAAGTTTCCCCTAGAATGTCAAAAGCTGTGTTTATGGCAGACCAGTTAGACCAAACTTATTGTTGGATCCTTTAAATGCATTTACAGCTGCTTTCTGTATATGCAAAGAACTGAACTCCTTACTGCCAGCTCCTTCTATAGGTTTTTCTCTTTCCTATCCTCCCAGTTACTGAATCCCTTGAGTCTTCCTATAGTTGTATATGTATTTGTACAAAAATATTTGATTTTGAGTTTCTTTAGACACTGTGTCGGTAATTCACAATGACAACACAGTTTGTGCCTTCATATGGCCTATATTTGATTTAGAAAATGGTTACAGAAAGTCTTAACTATTGACATTTTTTTCTTGTTCATCTTCATTGTTGCTTTTGTTTCATCTCCCCACTTTAAATGCCATTTTGTCCTTACAATTAGTTTGCATATCTATTCTTTGGCTCTTAAATCTGTACTATCTGATTGGACCTCTGGTCTGAATTCCAGGCACATACATGAGTTTATCCTTGTTATCTCTATTTGGAAATCTGATGGGCATCTTGTTGATTATTTGTGTAAGAGTTTAAAAATATGTCATAAACGTGTTGACATTCCTCGTCAGAAGGTGGCTTCTAAATATCCATCATTTGAAGATGCCTCACCTTAATGACCAACATCTAATGAAATAATGCAGTGAAATGATGTGTGCTTTCTGAGACTAGTTCAGAAAAGCTACTAAACTATTGCCTGGCTGTCTTTTTTTTAAGACACATGTCTTAGGACTGCTGGTTAGGCATTTACAAAGTCACTTGAAACCACTACATTGTAGAAACTTCTTGATGACACCAATAAACTTAGAGATATGCAAAGATTCTCAGCTCTCATAGCCCCCAACTCTTTGAGTCTTCTCAATATTTACTGGCAGATATGTGAGTGACTAAGTTGTCAGATGACTGTAGGCCCTGCCTTTGAGCCACTGTAGGTGATGGTGAATTTGCAGATGTAAGTTATTCTCTTTCAGCCCCAGTCAAATCATGACTTCATGATAATATCAATCCAGTGGTTGTTATAAGGCAGTAAATTTTGAGATTTTTTTCAATCATCTCCTCTGGAACAATGTCTAAAGTGAAGATCTACTCCTTTACTATACAATCATCCCAACTTGATGAATACCAAATTCATCCTTTCACTCACTCAAGGAAAAATTTTGGCAATTGCAGTTTTTCTTTTTCTTTCATACACTATATCTGGTCAGTCTGATATTCTATCATCTTGACCTCCACAAATTTACAGAATCTGGTTGTTTCTTACTACTGTTGCCACAAGACCTTATCATCCTTCATTTGCTATGAAATGTGAGGACAGTCTCTTTAAATTCTTCACAGGACCTTAGCTCCAATTATTTACCCCTTTCTATCTCCATGACCTTTATGCTTGAATTTGTCCCTGTTCTCACCTACAAGTAAAGAAGCGCTCCCTTCTGAGTTCAGAGAAGCGATTTACAAGACTTTCTTCATCTCTGTTTGCTGTATTGCTTATCTGTGACTGCCTCAAATTGAAGACTGGGTTGTCTTGTTAGGAAATTCTATGTGACCTAGAGCCAAGTTACTCCAGTTACCAAGCAGAATTCTTTTAGAGCAACAATCTGCCTAGCTCACTTGCCTGAATAAACCAAGAAAAGACTAAAGAGCCTGCTCCTTCACACACAAGTTCATAAGCTTTTTGGTTTACTGATTTAAGTCACTGTGACTTGTGATTCTTTGTCATGTGGTAATAGGAAGCATATAGACATTTATGCTACGAATGAGGTGTGCCTTTACAGAAATACAAAGTATGTGCCATTGACTTCATCTTTGAGAACTGACAAGGGAAAAACATCAATAAAATTTCTGTAGGAAAAGTAGAAACATTGTTATATGGCCATGAGATATTTAGGCAAATAGTTTCGTTTGGTAAATTGGAAGATGGAAAATGGAACTAATAACCTTCTAGGCTTAGACAAGGAGATGTCTGACAAAACTGAAAGTGTAAGCAGATTACTTTAAGGAAGAGATTAGCTCTACAAACAAGTGGCTAGTTTGAAAACAATATTTAAAGGGAATAAAAACACCTCATGCCTAGAATAGTGCTTGACAGTAAGTGCTCAAGGAATACTTGAGGAAAGATTATTTATTGGCAACTTCAGTAAGTATTATGAATAAGAAGTTTAGGGTGCCATGACAGTCTATAGCAGAAAAACAGTCATCTCCTTCACCCATTCCCAGGGTTATCTGAATGAGAATAAAAAATGTTTGGAGGTTTAGCTCATTCCCATTAAGATTTAGTGGTGTCCTGATGCCTTTACTGTGGACTTTTTAGCTCTTGTGAGATTAAGGCATATTCTAGGAGTCATTCAGATAATGCTTATTAGAAATTTGTGTGCATGATCCATCCTGCTCATATAGTTTCTTTTAAGTCATATTTCTCAGTCACATCATGATATCTAATTTTTTGGTATCCTTCTGAGATATAAAAAAGACTTTAAAATGATCCTGATAGACTCTTGGTATAAAAGGGTAATTATCTTCCAAGGTCTACAAGTCACAGTGTAAAATTTCTGACTAAATATTGACTATCATAACATTATTTGCTTAGAATTTAACTATTTCCTTTCCTGCGTTAAGCACTTCTCATATTTTTCTTGCTTCTTCTCTGTGTTTTCCTTCTTTGCCTTTCCAATTTACTAGCAATTTAAATTCTTATCCTGTCTCCAAAATTCTGCTTCCTTCCTGACTACTTGGTAGGGTACTCAACTTTGATGAGCCTGTCCTCTTGTAGAGGTCGCTAATCAGCATTGGGTCCCAGACTGACCCCTAGCAACATCAGCTGATATGTCCCTCAGGTTGCTCATAATTTAGCAGGAGACTCTGTATCTTCCCTAGATTCAAAAGATAACTGGGCAATGAGTATTTCCCTCAGTTCTGCAAGAACACGTTTGTTTAGGGATGAACAATTTTAACAAGCTTGGCTTCTATGAATATAGTTTGAGAAGTGCTTATTATGTGGATTTTATATTGGGCAGAAAGCTTTTATGAGGGAACCTAAAGTGCTGGAATCCCACCTACTGAGAAGGCTTCCTAGTCTAGAAAAGAAACCATTAGATGTAAAGCGTTTCTCCACCTTATCAATAGTGCTCCTGCCACTCCAATCACCAGGACCACTCTCAAGCTTGCCTCACAATTTCAGCTTTCTCTGTCATAAAAAAAAATGAAATAAAAGCTATACATATGACTCTCTCAGTCAGTTTGGGAATAGATCCCCTGAGAAATGAAGGGTCAGGAGTTAGGAGAGAAGCACTGAATTTGAAAGGTGGAGATAATTTTTATGTGTCCTTCAGCACAGCACTCGTGGGAGACTACATGCCTCTCTGAGGTTGGTTGGTTTTAAATCTCTCTCCCTACTTCTCACTACTTTTTACTTTTTAAATCTCAAAAGGAACAATTTCATAAGGCAAAAAATGTACTACTTAACAAAAAACAAGTCTTTTTCTCAACTCAAATCTTTAGTTACTACTCTAGAGATTAATGTTGAGTTTCTTATATGCCTTCTAGAAACTTCTCATATGTATGTAAGCCAAGGCCTTATTTTAATGATGCAAATGAGAAATCTATTTCCACAATCTGTACCTTGCCATTACCTTTTGAAAATCTCACCAATCTTTCTAATCTCATTATGTTGTGGTGGCTCTCATAGTAAATAATGGCTGTGAAGTTATTTCATTGTATGCTATGTGTTTTAATTTAATTAGTGCCTACTGACAGACATATAAATTGTTTTAGTATTTTGCCAATAGAAAAATGCCATAACAAGAATCTTCATACTTTCATATTTGTATGTATATAATGGTATACATTTATGAAAAATTCTTGTCAGAAATCTCTATGGTTGAAAAGTCATAAAAGCATTTAACAATTTACTGGATGCTGCTAAAAGATTGGAGCAATTAATACTGTCCTAGAATTTACGAGACTATCAATCTTTGGATGACTTGGTCAATGTAATATACTATTAAATATTTTTGTGTCTGTCAATATGGTTGATGAAAATGATATTTCAGATTAAAAAATGCCTATTTACATATCTATTCTCATTTATTATAATCTTATCTCATCTCTGTCTTAGTTACTCTCTTGTTGCTGGGACAAAATACCTGACACCCACAAGTTAAAGGAGGAAGGGTTTATTTTGGCTCACAGTTTATTGAGGTTTAGTCTATAGTCGGATGGCACCAAGGCAGAGTGGCATTCAGAGTGACTACAGTGGAGAAAGACATAGCAAGATAGGCAGGAAGCAGCATCACTCAAGGGAGTAGGAAAGATGTCTATACCCAGGTCATGCTCACAGTGACCCAGCCCTTTCCACCAGGCTTCACCTCTCAACAGACTTATTAGTGAGCTAATCCACTATCACACCCATGATCCAGTCACTTTCCAAAAGCTCCCCCTATGAGCACATGAGGCTTTGGGGGGACACTTAGATATAAGCTATAACAATCTATCACCATTAGATTGCTTTTTGGAAAAATAGGAGTGCTGATAAAACCAACCTGAAAACTTTTTTTTGTGAGATTTAGGTAAATGAATACAAATAAAGCACTTAGTACAGTGCTTGCATGGCACAAACACTTGGAAACTAATTGCTATTTATCATTATTACTTTTATTATCATTATTATTTTGCTGCATGCATATGTACAGATGATGTTTCTCTACATATAAATAGGCTATTCATGTACTTGTCTTAATTTTCCACTTTGTTATTCATGTTTTTTAATATTGATATTAATAGCAATTTATGTACTAAATAAATAAACTCTTTGCTATTTTGGTTTCAGATATTTCCCTCAGTGGATCATATATTTTTGACTAATTTTATGATATTTCCTTCCCTGCAGAAGTTTTTAAAGTTTTATACAGATAAATACATTAATCTTTTCTTTATAGTTTCTGAGATTTGGCTTCTAGGGGAAGACTAATCAATCTCCAAGATAAAGACAATAGTCTCCCAAATTTGTTCTTTGTTTTATTTCATTATAGTGAATAAACCATTAGAAAAAGCCATAGATTCTGTACAATGGCTTGTGGAAAAGTAAACATATCAGAAGAGGTAGAAAAAAACATGACACAAGTGTTTCAGCTGATATTAGAACATACTGTAAAGTCTCTTCACAAAACCCATTTCATTTTTTTCTGGTGATTAGAAAAATAAACCAATGGACTATAGCATTAAGTCCAGAAAGAGCAACAGTGCATGTGGAAATCTGCTGCATGGTAAATGTAGCACCAAATACTATTGGAAAAAAGATTGGCTTTTGAATAAAAAGTACAGGGAAAATCACATCCTATATCAAAATTTAAATGGACCAGATAACTCAGTGTAAATGATACAGTCTAAAATTACTAGGGGAAAGTGAGTAAATTTATAAACTTTGATTGTTTCCAACTATGCTTTAAAATCCACAACAAAAAATTAAGAGTAATAATCCTTATTAAATAAAATTTTATGGTAAAAATTGCTATAAACAAAGTCGAACAGAATATTTGTTATTTATGTTACAAAATTCCTTTAAGTCAGATACATAGAGCTCATAAAAATTAATAAAAATACTATACCTCATTGAAAAATAAAAAAAAGACATGGATAGATGTTCACAGAAAAAGAGAAAGGCAATTAACTTTTAAACTCATATATTTTAAAATACAATAAAACAAAAAAAGAAAAGACAGAATTCTAAAATTGTACCTAAAAGCCTAAATTTACATAGAATCATTAACTGAGTTGCTCAAAGAGTAAGTTCTTGTGATTTTGAAACTCATATTATCACTATATATCTTTAATGAAAAACATTTTAAAAGCAAGCAAAAAGAATTTCATAGATATCTTAAATTCATTCAAGGTTTATTATTAGCAGTAAAATGATAGATTTAATAATGATAATACTACTTTTAGTACTAGGCTATATCATTGTAGAATGAAATAATAAATATGTTAGTCTTAATATGAACAAAGATTTTTAAAGTAAAAATGATGTGATGGTAACAGTATTTATACCCACTTTAAGCATAAATTTAACTTGAAAGATAAATATAAACATAATTTTTCAAATATATATTTTTCCATTTTGCTAGCTGAAATGATTTGGAAGCAAAAATCTCTAGTAGCAATGCTGGGATCATCATCCAAGTCTAATTTCTAACCATTTTCCACTGAAAGGAAACAGAACTCCTTGGAAAATTGACTGATTTGCTTGCTGTGTAATAAACAACCCCAAATTTTAGTGGGGTTTTGAAATGAGAGCATCAATACTGTTCATGTCACCTCAGTGTGGTCAGGATTTGTGCTATGAGCTCACTTCTGCCCTGGTCACATCCAGCCAGGGTAGTTTATAATATAGATTGGTATTACTTGATAAATAGACTTTTTAGTTCAGAATTCTCCAGATATTTGTTTCAAGAAAGACAAAGTCAGACAGACATAAGCTGTATTTTCTTCCCTGATCATGTCTTAGAGGCCATACAGTATCATTTTTCAATGCATTCTACTTGTTAGAAGTAAATCCCTAAAATCATCTTATACTCAGTGAAAAGGGAACTAGAATCCTCCTTTTGATGGGAGCAATGCCCAAGAATATATAGACCTATTTAAAACCACAGACATTCAGGAAGATATAGTGCGAGGTGAGATTTCTAATTATGCTGAAAATCAATAAAATGCTCAAACATTACTACAGATATGCCAGAGAGACATAAGAACTTACTTAAGCATGCTCTCATTAACCAGACTGGGGGAGATTTCAGCTTCATAGCAAGTAATAAGTAATTTGTTATAGGTTTGAATTATAACTCTTGAATAGTTAGTTCTGTGAGTTCACAGTGATTCAAAATGTAGAGGATAGATAGAGAAAGCTTTTCATTTAGGTGAATATTGAGTAATGCACCCAGAAATAATAGAATTTGAATATGCTATTCTGAAAACTTGTATATGGAATCATTCAGGCAAGGGACAAACATGGATGCTAGAACCATTCAGTGTCAGTTTGCTGGAAAAGAATTAGGCCAGAAGAGAGATACCAAAGCCGGGAGTTTGGTTCAGTGGCGGTTGTGAGTTTGATCCCCAGTACTGCAAAAAAAAAAAAAAAAAAAAAAAAAAAAAAAAAAAAAAAAAAAAAAAAAAAAAAAAAAAAGAAAAAAGAAAGAAAGAAAGAAAGAAAGACACCAAATATAAGTTACTTATTGTAAAGGACAATGTGCAACTTTACACAGAGAGATACCACTTTAAGGAGATGATCAAATTTGACATCAGTAATGGTGGAACACCTTGACCTTCTACAACCTTTTAAATTTCCTATTAGAATCCCGTATAAAGTAACAAATATCTCCTGTGACATAGTTTTTTATTTCTTAGATTCAGTCAAGTCTCTAATTCTAATGTCTGGTTTATAGAAATAAAGACTGTCAAAAAGTCTTTAAAAACAAAGAAATAGACAAATTCTGAATGTGAGACACCTGTAACAAAAGAGGTCCTGATGTTTTGAAAAGGTCAGCATTGAAAAAAATGTTGGGGGGGCTATATGCATATAAAGAGTGACTAAAGATCATAACAATAAGCGTAATGCATTGATCCTGATACAGTACTGTGTATATCTACATGTGTGCATGCGTGTATACGTGCATCTATGTATGTGACAGAGACAGAGAGAGACAGAGAAAGAGAGAGAGCATGGCTGTAACTGTCACTTTCAGGGCAATTGACAATATTTATATATAAAATGAATTTTAAATTACATCATGAAAATATTGTTTTATGTATTACAGTAGGTTACATTTTGAATATCATTTTTATTCGTAGGTGATTTAGGGGGAAGTATTTAAGGTAAAATATAATAATGTTTACAATCTTATTTTTAAACAGTTCAAAGCAATAAAATATGTAAATCTTAATGAATATAGATGGATTGTATATGTTTTAAAAGGTTTTTATTAAAGAAAATTGGGGAATAATAAAAATGAAAATGCATAGTAAGTGGAACACAGTACTGTGATTATTCAAGGATAGACTGCAAATTTTCCTATAGGAATTCTTCCATCATTTCCAGAATTCTTATTTGGAGTATTCTCCAGCAACTTCAATCTGCCTCTTACCAACCTAAAGTCTATACTAGAAGTTTCTAAAAAATCCAGGTAGGATAATTCTTCTCTATTGGCCTAGAAGCATGTTTAAAGGCTCAACTAGAATTATAGGGCTAATGAATTGTATGATTTTCAGTAGACTCTAAAGCTCACTTATAAAAACGAATAACAAGAATTTATGGGTAATACCTGCATTATTAGGATAAGTATAGTTACCACAAGAATGACTATTTTGGAAATAATTGTATGAAACCATATAACTATATTTTATATATGTATAAATATATAATGTAAAATATAGTATACATACTATACATAATACCATCATACTTATTAGTCATACTATACAGTCATAAACTAACCAGAAACAAAGACAAATTGATATAGAAGGATAGAAACTGATGACTATGACTAATTAGGATGACAGAAGGTTGTGGAACTCTCGTGATGTGAGATCATCTGCTCATACATTTGCTACACTTACTCCTTTATACAAACTCTATCTGTGAATTGGCTCTTTTCCAAGTAATAAAAACCAAAGGCAAAAGATTCTGGATCAAAATTCTATCCAGGCAGTTCATGTTACTTTGCCTGGTATCTGAGCAACAATGTGTTTGAATGCATGAAGAAGAATTAAACCCAGCAGACGGCTTCAGATATCAGAAACTGAATCTCATTGAGAAGCCAAAATATGTCTTTGGAAGCAATTTTTTAATATATATTTATCAATAGTTTTCTCTCTTGCTGTCTTAGTGTATTTTATTTTTCATTTTATTACTGCATATTTACAGTACAAAGTTTATATTCATTCATCTTGGAGAATGAGTACATGTACATAATACAGTTTTTTCTTTTGTAATCCCCTTACCACTCATTTTCCTCTCTCTGCCTCTAAATCCTCTTTCCTCATTTCCATTTTTTGTTATTATTCTTAGCTCATGTTTATGACATATGTATACTGTTTTCATTCATTGAGGTTATTAATTTCCTGTGCATAGCAAATCTTTCACTTACTTCTCCTACCCTTCTCCTTTAAATTGAATTTTTACATTAAATATTTGCTATTCATATCTGAATTCAAAATTAACATTATAGAAAAAGATAAAGATAATTAATGTCATTAAAAAAGGAGAACAATTATGCTTTTGGTGCAAGAGGAAGAAAATTACATTGATCGAGAGGGAAGAAATGCAAACTTTTACTGAATTGTCACTAAAGGGTTGAATTGTCTTCATGGATAGTGGAATGTATTTGTTGGAAAACTCTTTGATAAGAATATGAAAAACATACATGAAAAATTAACAGAGTCAGTGATGGCCCTGCCTATTGAACTGTAATTTGGACATATAAACTTGAAAAGATACCTATTTTGGTTTTGAAGAATATGATCAATTCATCCCCTTAAACTTCTTTTACTTCCACAAAGGATTTTTGAGTTCATGAGAAATTATCCAATCCCAGACCTCTTGGCAAGCTGACTTAATTTAGTCATAAACTCAGTGTATACAACATTGCCAGTTTATAAAGCATTTTCTTATGTATCATCTTGTCTAGTGCCCACATTAAACTTGGAAGTTGTAGAATTGCTTGTCATCCTACTGTATACAGCAAAAAGAAAAGCATTGTTGAACCAATAGGCTTTTTTTTCTACTTCATCAACTATGAAATTTCTCGTGATCACAAGATATTTTTTTCTTGCAAAGCACTCAGAATTCTGCCTGGCATGTAGAAAACTGCATAAATTAATATTGATAAATCTGTACTTCTCAAATTGGAAGACTTACTTCTGTGAGGATACCCAGGACACGCAAGTCAGTGCTTAGTTTTAGACCATCAACTTCACTTCATGTTAAAATAATTTCAAGTGTGATTTTCATTCAAAAGAATATCTTAGAGTACAATACAAGATTCACGCGATTTTAAAGATAAAATGTGAAATACAAATAGGACTCCAGTCTTACATCATCCTAGTTTGATATACACCCCTGACTCCCTGAAGTATATAATACGTTGAAGTTACTTCAGTAAGAAAAATTGGAAATCACCCCAAAGTAGGTGTTCTTCCCTCTTATCAACCCTCTGAGGGACCCAATTAAACAGTGATAAACATGGGCTGACTCAGCTAGCCTTATAGACCACTTTGACATTGACTTTGTTCTTGAGAGATGCTGATGAGATGATGAAGGAAACTCACAAAATTCTCTTATCTCTGAAATATGACCTATCAAGCCTTCTAGATACCTTTAAATTTAACTACTAATCATAAACTCTCTAGGAAAATTTCCAGCAAGTTTTTTCTCTCTCTACATTCCCATAGTACTTTTTTCATTTCACAATCTATCTATGACAAGTACCAGCTAATGTGTATTAAGACTTCTTATGTGCTAATTTTGCAGATTAAGAGATTGAGAATCTACAAAGTGGTAAAATTTGATTAGTCATTTAATGAGACACAAGTAGAACCCAAGTGAGGTTCAGTTTCTTTGCTCCCACTTAGTGATGATTCCTCTCTTTACTGGAAAGCTCATCTCAAATAGGCAATTACAGTACCAAGGATAGGGGATACCAAATGCATGCACTAACAGTCAAAGAACAGAAAAGCCAGAATTGGTGTCATAAAGGAATGGCTTGTACAGTAGGTCAGTTTGGGGGAGTTAGAAATGGAACATGGACACGAGTCTCATAGTCAGACCTGCCAAACTTCATCAGCACTGAGGGAGTATGGAATGGCCAGGGGTAGGTGTTCAAATGGGTTCTAAGTATCAGTGACTGTGGTAATGAAGAAGAGTAATATAGAGAAGAAGTGAGACATCTATAAAGGTGGAGAGAGAAAAAAAATAAACTTTCTGTAACTTTATAACATTAAGTAGCAAACAACTTATTCTCAAAGAAAAAAATAAGCAAACTCTCCTCCCTGCAACCACTGCTGTGTCTAGGAACCTCCCCAGGGCCTCAAAACCAATTCTTCCCTTGCTTCTTTGCATAACTAAAGCAAACACACTGAACACTGTTTACCAGAAGCAGCCAATGATGCCCCAAGGAGCTGTATCCCTGAACTTGCAGTGCTGTCAGCAGAGAAAATGCTGATGCAATACCTAAAACCCAGAGTCTTGGGAGGATAGCAACTGGCCCAGAAAAAGTATGAATAGGAGTAACATTATTTTGGTGTGGGTCCCTTTAAATATCCCTCAGCAAGACCAAAATGCCCTGGCATCATGCTGAGGTTGGTAATTAGAACTGACATCTAAGAATAAACAATCCCTAAATCTCCCTAAAGTAATAAGATAGCCCAAGGTGACTAGGTATTCTGTTCCTGGTTTCCAACTATTTGGCATGAGTTGGTGGGCTTGCATGGAAAGCCTACAGTAATAGAATCCATTACTATTACTAAAACAGTAGCATATAAAGGTTTCTCTGTGCTGAGTAATACTGTTAAGATTTTATTTGCATCATCTCATTTGCTTCTTACCAAAAACTTACCAGAGAAGTGCTGTTATTATTCAATATAAAAACAAAAAGTAAAGTGCAGAGAATATAAATAATTCACCCAAAGCTTCATGGCTAGCAACTGGTAGAATTTAGATTCCAACTCCCATTTTCCAGTACTTCCTTCAGAATGAATGAGTGATGTTAGATGATTTTGCTGTCTTTCATATTTAACATACAGAGAAAAAATTGCTGACAAATTCATGCAGCCTTAGTAAGCAATGTGTCGGCATGTTTACATTCTCAACTTCTCCTTCCACTCCCAGCCTTTAGAAAAACCTTGGAGGGGAAAATTGCTTTCTCTGGCCACACTGTTTCTTTTAATAGTTCTTTCTACTTTGTCAGGATCACTTTCTCTTCCAGACTCTGCTTCAACAAAAAAAGCTCGCAAAATAACTTTAAGAGTTATAAAGAATTGATTGTCAATTAGGTAACTCAGAGAAGTAGCATAGCTTATTGTGGGTAAGAGCCCAGACCACAAAAACCAGCCCTGTGTGTTCAGACCTTGGCTATACAACTTCCCAGGGGTAGAATCTTGGGCAAGTGGCTTAACTTCTTTGGAACTTACATTCATCACTGATAAAAGAGGGACAATAACAGTACCTACTTTTTGGTTTAGAGAGATGACTAAGAGGTTTGTTAGTTATATGTTGAGTATTTTAACTGTATCAGGCACATAACAAGTACTTAATACACATTAGGTGGTATTTATCATAGAGATAGTGCAGTGAAAAAAGTACTATGGGAATGTAGAGTAAAAATGTATTGAGGCAGAGGAATAATCAGGAAGAACATTACAGAATATCTGCCATCTTTCAAAGCAATTTTTTTTGGGTGGGTAATGATAGAAATAGTGTCATTTTTTATTTTCCTTCAGTGATACAGGAAATTTTGTCTTTAGAGGACCAATTATTGCAACCTTTTTAAAAGATGGTCCTAAACTATAGGACCAATAGCAAGGTAAATCTGTCTCTAATGCAGTAAGACTGAGGATGCCATTTTTCAAATCATGTACAGTAAGTTGATGTGTGTTCCTGTTTTAAGAAAATCTCAATTATAAAAATCAAAACTTGAACAATATCTTGGTTACTTTTTTCTTGTTGCTGAGACAAAATACCTGACCTCCAAAATTAGAGGATAAAAGGTTTATTTAACTCACAGTTTGTGGAGGTTTCAGTTGGTAATCAGTTGACTCCATGGCATGGTGGCACATGGCAGAGGGCAACAGTTCATGGCAATGGAAAACAGCACAGGCAACAGGAGTGAAAGGGGAGGCCAATTAGAAGACTCTTTCTGTCCCTTATATTGTATGTAGGCCACACCCATTTGGGTGTGGCACTCACACACATAGTTCCAACATTGGACCATGAGACATTCACAAACTCTAGAATCAGCTGCCTTCAAAAGACCCACCCTGCCATGACCTGATGAGGCTTTGGGGGGACACGAAAACATAAACCATAACATTTTACCCATGTCCCCCCCAAAGACTCATGCTTATCCTTTATGCAAAGACATTTAGCCCACCTCCTAGAGTTGTCAATGTCATAACAGTTTCAGCATTGATGAAAAGTCCAAATCCCGAGTATCCTCCAAGATCTAAGGCAAACTCTTAGCTGTGAACCCCTGCACAAATGAAAAGTTAAACACTTCCAAGATTAAATGGCACAAGATAAACATTTCCATTCCAAAAGGTATAAACAGGGGGATACCAAGGAATGGGACCAAAGGAACTCCAAAATCCATCAGAGCAACTGGTAAGTCCTGTAGTTGCACATTCAGCATCTGAAGCAATCTGTGGCAAATTGTGAGCTAAAAAGGGCTTGGGTAACTCCACCCCCGTGGAACCTTGAGTGGTTGTAGCTACCATGACTTCTCTCTTAGGCCCACTTTGCTCCTTCCTTGCATGATTCCTTTGATGATCCATGTTCCTGGCTTTTCCAAACTAATGGTTTCTCCACTGTAACTTTGGCTTCACACTCACATTTTCACATACTGTCCTCTCAGGGGAACACTGCCTGGCCTCCCAAGCCTTCTGAAATTTGGGTGAAAGTTGCCTTAACCTCAGAACTCCTGCATTCTGTATGCACATAAAACCAATGCCATGTGAATGTTGCCAACATCTGCTGCCTGCTGGAGCAGTAGCCAGGCTTTCCTCTCTCTTGGCTGTAGGGGTCAAGTGCCTGGATTGCTGAGCACTCTGAACCTGCTTGTGAGGAACCAATTCCCTATGTGCCACCATTTTGGAACCTGGAGTGTCCACCACCATTTTGGAACCTTGTGTGTCCTCTGCCACCATTCTGTAACATAATGTGGCTGTCACCTTTCTGGAACATGGTGCTCTGAGGTTTTCTCATCAAAGCAAAGTCTTTCACTTTTGCAGTTTTGTGGCTGCAAAGCATGGGGACCTGCTGCTGCTTGTGATGCTCTAAAGCCATCTTTTATATTCTCCTGTTCCTTCTCAACAATAGAGACCTCAGTTCCACAGCTTTGTTGGAGCTTTTTTTCCCAGCCAAACTCACAATGTTTTAAGTCACACTGCTGGGCTCTTTGCTCTTGATTCATACATAAATCTTGCCAAAAAAAAAAAAAA
>RJWM01037873.1:0-17135 GCA_004363535.1 Dasyprocta punctata | reverse complement strand
ACTAATTTTAAATTTAAAAGTCCTACAACCAAAACAGTGGGATTGGGAGAGTAAATGAATCAAATCCCTTCACAATACTCTAGAAATTTTTATTTCATGTATTTTGAAGCTCTATACTTGAGGGGAAACACATTTCTGAATCTCATGATTTCCTGATTAATTATTCCTCATCATTAACTTTGATCTCTGGTGCTGCTCTATCCTTACTTTTCTGCTGTTAATCCACTTTACTTACCTTTTCACACTGGATCTTTGTGCAGCACATCTCCTTATATGAGCCTTTCCTATCTCAACTGAATTACATGGAAACAGCACAGAGAAATGTCTGTTTAGTTCCTTTGCCCAAGTCTTCCCTGTCTTGGTTTTTCATGCATTCTGACAGTCACTGCCTTATAACTGGGGTGTTTATTCTATTATCATTTAATTTGATATGGTCAGATTTAGGTCTATCATTTTACTGTCTCCTCTAATTCTGTTTCTGTGCTCCCTTTTTGTGCCTGTGTTAACAAACTTTTTTTATAATTCCATGTTAATTTATCTATTGCTTTTTTAGTAATGTCCTTCGGTGTTATTATAGTTGCTCCAGATATAAAATATATCCTTTGTTCTTCACTGTCTGGTTGTGAGCCATAAATGTACAAACCTTTCCTCCATATAGGTTTATTCCCACTGCACCTATCCGTTATGCTATAGGCGCGACATGTTGTATACCTACATATGTTGCAAATACCACAAGACACTATTATCATTTTCATTTTAAACTGTGATATGTATTATAAAGACACTAAAAGCAAAACCAAATGTCCTTTAATATTAAAAAAGAAAAAAATAATTTTTATCTAAGTTTGTTGGTACATTTTAGATATGCATAATGATCGCATTCATCATAGAGAATTTGTGCCTGTACACGATATAACTTGATTCCTTTTTTTCCCATTCCCCTACTCTCCCTTTAAACTCTCTTCTTCTCCTTATTTACAAAAGCTTTATTTTCATTTTTTCCTTCTTTTATCATTTTTTTTGTTTTCCCTTCCTTTCTTTCTCTCCCCTCCCTAATTCCCCTTCTTGTTTGAACATTTTATTCCTATTTCACAACAACTATTATAACTTTTGGTGCTTATTTACACTTTTGGTTTCTCACACCAAAGAAACCATATGGTATTTGTACATGTCTGACCAATTTATTTCACTTAAGAATATGGTTTCAAAGTCCACTTAGCAAGAAATGTCTCTAGTTTATCCTTCTTTATGACAGAGTAGTACCCCATTGTACAAAAAATACATCTTTATGCATTCATCAGTTGATGAGCATTTGGGCTGTTTCCAAGATTTAGCTATCACAAACTCTGACACTATAAATATGGGTGTGCCTATATTGCTATGGTATGATGTTTTTAGTTCTTTCAGGAAGATACCAGAAGGGGAATAGCTGGGCCAAATGGAACCTCTAGTAGAACTCTTAAAGACATTGGTGTAGGCAAAGACATTATGAACAAAACCCCAATTACACAGGAACTATCACAAAGAATCAACAACTGGGTTCTCATCTTATTAAAAAGTTTTTGCACAGCAAGAGAAACCACCAAAAGAATAAAGAAGCAACTCACAGTGTGTCAAAATTTTTGCCTTCTGTTCCTCAGAAAAAAAGGACTACTATCTAGAATATATAAAGAACTCAAAAAAATTTAAAGACCCAACCAAAAATGAGCATCTAAAATAAATATAAACTTCTCAGATGAAGTAGTAGAAATGGCAAATAAATATATGAAAAAATGTTCAACATCACTCGTCACTAGAGAGATGCAAATTAAAACAACACTGAGATTCTATCTCACCTCAGAAAAAAACTCAACCAATAACAAATGCTAATGAATAATGTGGGAACTTCACTAAATTTGAACAGAACATGATGAATGAAACTTCCATTTTAAAAAGATGATTTTAAAAACAGATGGGAAGTTTAATTCAATGGGATTTATAGGTGTCATTTTCTTGCAGAGATTTTATAGGGATTTACAGGTAAATGTATGTGGAGATATTTGAAATAATATTTATTATTACATTTCTTTGAAGGATGTCGAAAATCTGCAATTGCTAGAGAATTATTGTAAAAAGTGTTTTACTGATACCGCATAGGATAGATGAAGTAAGAGCTAAATTGAATATACTTAATGCCACACAGTACCATGGAATCTGTGGAAAAGAACTAGAGCCGCAGAAGCTGAAAGGCTGTGCAGGAGAAGGAATTCAGTTCCCCAGCAGTCTAGATCCTCTTCAGGATCAGCTTACTTTTTAAAGATAATCTTTGAAACTAAAACTTATCTCAGACTTTTCTTCAAGAACAGGTAAACCAAAGTTCTGATTTATTGTTGCTACTTAAATTATTATTAAAATGTCTAATGACAATATTTTATATGATGTTAATGTTACAATAGAACAGATATTTAGAAAAAATACCTAAACCATGAGAAAAATACTTCCTATAGAGCCAAAAATAGAGAAATATGTATGGAATGCAAATTGGTGATCTAAGTTCCTGGTTTTTTTTTTTTTTTTTTTTTTTTTTTTTTTTTTTTTTTTTTTTTTTTTTTTTTTTTGCGGCACCGGGGATTGAACTCACAGCCTCATACCTGCCAGGGCAGGTGCTTAAGCCACTGAGCCAAACTCCCGGCCCTGGTTTTTTGAGACAGGGTTGCACTATGTAGCTCAGGCCGGCCTTGCGCCGCGTTGTAGCCCAAGCCGGCCTCGAACTCACAACACTCCGCCTACCTCAGCCTCTCGAGTGCTGGGATTAAAGGCGTGCGCCACCACGCCCGGCTCTAAGTTCCTGTTTTAAATGATCATAAACACTTAGGAAATTGGCTTTGTTTTTCACTTATTATTTTATTGCTAATTATAGGAGTACATCATGTTTGATGTTTGTTACATTAAATATCAAGGGCAAAATATTGCTAGAAAGACTTATTTCTCTCAATTTTCCCCAGGAAAACTCTGAGCAGCCTTCTGCAGCAGTGATTGCAGCAGAAAATAAGCTCAAAGAGGTCTGATTAGGAAGCTCCAGAGTCTACACAGGAAAGATTTGGTGAAGCTCACTAAGTACAGTGATGTTGAAGTCCAGAGACCAGGCACAACCATCAAAGCATGATTGCCATAACCTGTGTCTCTCTCTTTGTACCTAACACAACCTTGCTAAATTCAAGATATGCAAGTTTCTTATTCCTTTTCTAAGTAGAAATATTGCAGACAGTATGTTAAAGATGAAAAACAATTAGGATTCTTGGAATACACATGAATTGTGAAGGACTATAGCCCATTAAGTTGAACCTCACTAGATAATGGTTGGCAATGCCGCTAAGACTATAGAAAGCCTTTCTCAAAAGGAGATTTTTATCTTTAAAAAAGTGAGAAATTTCTAATTTTCTAGAAATTTGCTGGATATCAGTCATAATAAACACAAAGTATGAAACTGACTTGTTTATAATAATGTTTTATGAGCTGCGGAACAGAGACACTGCCAACAGAAGTAGCCTTGCATTTTCAAACTTATTGATACCACTCAGTGTTCTTAAAACCTGATAGAGCCACTGCAACTTGTCATCATGTTTTATTGCCACTAAACACTTTACCAGCATATATATACACTCAGAATATATATATCCTAAATTCCTTCCATTTCTAGACTCCAAAGTTCTTTCTCCCTCAGATACATATTTCATAGCAGATTCTAAGCAACAGATTTTAATCTCTTTCTTCCTTTTTTAATACGCATGCACCATTGATTTTATCCCCCCCTTTAACAGAGTTACTTATTTATCTCTAAGCTCTCTCTCTCTCTCTCTTTCTCTCTCTCTCTCTCTCTCTCTCTCTATATATATATATATATATATATATATATATACATGTGTGTGTGTATATATATATATGTATGCTGGTAAAGCATTTAGTGCTATACTAGACACAATCAATATGTTTCTCCTATAGATGGATTTTTTACAATGTCCTATCCTTACATGACTTTAATCTCCAAACTTTATAATCTTTTATTGTTGACTTTACTAGCGATTTTCCTTTTTCTTGTATTTTAGTTTTGCTTCCAATATTGCGGCTAACCTGAACTCCACAGAACTTTCAATATTTTAAATTTCTTATATCTGCATTTGTCCTGGCTTCATAATATTTATGTCTATATCTCATGATTATATATGTATTTCAACCATTCCCTCCATCTCAGAAATGTCACAGCAAAATAAAAGCACATGCTTACTATAATGCCAAGAATTTAGTGATATCATTATGATGCCATTATTTATTCTTGAGTATTGAGAAATAGTTTCATTTTTCCCAGAAGTACATGAACAAGCTGAAAACATTTGTTCTTTGGAAATGAGAAGACAATAGAGCTGAGACAGTGGCATTAAAAGGAGAAGTGGTTATAAAAGCCAAGATTGATTTTTTTTACTACTTCCTTATTGTGCTAAGATATGAACAACAAAGGAAGTTGAAGAATATACCTGAAAAAATTCCATAAAACGAAGAGCACTATAACTATCCACTTTACTGAAATATCAAAAACTTTCACATTTTGCATTTTTGAATTTCTATAAATGTGATCCCCTGTATAAATAATTTTTTAAAAAACATATATAATATCACCAAATTTGTTTACTTTAGCAAACACATTATAACCAGCCTTCATTAAAGGAATGAGGCAAAGTTACATTCCCAAAATCGGGCTCTATAAAAGTTTTGCTAATGGAACATGAGATGAGACAAACACATCTGGTTATATTCCATGTTTCCTACTTCTATGGAACCCTTTGAAAATTGGTATTTAAATGCTAATGGTAATTCCAAGGAAAATAATTGAGTCATTGAGTGAGTTTGAAAAATATTTATTTAAATAATTTTAAAACTTTGGTAGAAAACAGAGAGTGACTTCTCAGCTTACACTGATTACTCTGTGTTTAGATAAACCTGTATGGCCTACCCTGATTTGCGAGGAAGGATTGGTTTTTGCCTTCATGTTTGACATACTGAGAATGGGGTATTTTATCTACTTAACAACCACTATCTCCCTGATTTCTGTGCAAACTTGAAGAAGAAGCAGAATTTTCATACTGTGTTTATCTATAGTGACCTTATTAATACAACTAAGGCTAATACGAAGACATTAAAATGAGATGTAAGAGTACTGAAGATTTTAGATAAGCAATTACACCTTCCATATGCCTACTGTTAAATTCAGAATGTTGTCCTTCCTTGTCCTTTTCAAGACATGTGGCAAATGATACAGGAAAGCTTAAATAAAACTATGTTACAATTAACAAAGAATGTACCATTCAAAAATCTAATGAAATCTCAGGACTCACTAGATGTGAATTATCTATGCCTCTGAAATGATAAATTATCTTTCCCAAAATGTAATCTTTTGCTCTTCCCAGAATTGAAGTAGATGCACAAACTGAAAAGTTGTCAGGAGAACCTTCTGGAGAATGTATGACATGAAACAAGTTACTAGAGACCTATAACTTGCAATCTAGGATAAGTGAGTATGTTAGAGAAGTTGGAGAACAGAAAGAGAAGGTCCTGAAAAGTAATCTGTGCTTCATTTCTTATTTTTAACTTCCTAAATTTTTAGATTGACAGTATCACTGCAAACATTTTAATGCTGAAAGAGTTGACAGAAAATTTGCTAGCAAATGCTGAAACTTTGATCAAATGGAAGTAAGAACTAAAAAATTGTAGAAACAAAGTCTGGTTATTGGTATTCTTTGACAAAACATACACATCCACAGAAAAATTTGCTTTTACCCTGAACTCCTTGCGTTTTTAGTCTCCAAAGTTCTTTCTCCCTCAGATACATATTTGGTAGCAGATTCTAAACAACAGGCTTGAACTTCTTTCTTCCCTTTTGGTGGGCATGCACCGTTTGATTTAACTGCTCTGTCTGTCTGTATCTCTCTCTGCCTGTCTCTGTCTCTGTCTCTGTCTCTCTCTCTCTTTTAGCAGAAGTTGCTTATTTGGCTTCAAGCTCTTTCATAAGCTATTAAATGATCCACTCCCATAGCCACTGTTGTTACATGGAATAAATTGTGTCCCCTGAATTTACCCACCAATATTACTGTATTTGAAGATAAAATCTTTGTGGAGGTAGATGATTAAATGAGTTCATAAGGGCAACAACTGATCATGGGACTAATAGACAAAAAAGGGAAAGAAAAGGAAGAGAAACTAGCAAGCTCTCTTTCTCTTTAGATGCAGGCACAGAAGGAAGATCATATGAGAATACAAGAAAGTGGCCATCTGAAAATCTGAAAGAGAACCCTATCTAGAAATCAAATTTGCTAGTAACATGATCATGGCAATTCTACCTCCAGAAATTAAGTTTTTGTTGTTTAAGTCTTCCATTCTATGGTATTTTGCTGTCAGTTCAAGCAGACTAATACAGATTTTGTTACTTGTAAGTGAGGTACTGTTTTAACAAAGCCTAAAATTGTGGAACTAGCCTTGAAAATGAGTAATGAGTAGAAGCTAGAATCATTTTGATATACAGGCCAGAAATACATATGACTGCCTTAAAGGGACTGTGGGCAGAAAACGATGTCAAAGGCAACTCTGGTGAACTCTCAGATAGAAAAGAGGAACATAGTATTGGAAATATGTTGTTTAAGCAAGTAATTAAAAATGAAAACAAATTTGACAGAATTGTACTCTAGTGTTTTGGGGAAGGTAGAGTTTTTGAACAATAACCTTGGCCGTCTAGACAAAATTTTTAAGCAAGAGTACCATCTGGGTTGTCCCTATTGCTTATGGTAAAATGTGATAGGAGGAAATGAAATTAAAGAAATCATTAAGTAAAAAGAAAAGAGGTTGCCAGGCAGGTGCTGTGTAGCTGAGTTATATCCCTGGCTCTCATACGCAATATAACAGCCATTGTTAAATTCCTATCATCTTGTTTTGAAATTCTATATTGCCATTTTTTGTCATCATTTTGCTTTTGTTGTTGTTTAATTGTTTGCTTCTTGATTTTTCTATTTCTTTCCTTTAAAATAAAAAATAGAAAAGAGTATATGAGAATTTGGAAAAGTCTCAGTCTATCTGTATTATAAAAATTCAGAGGGCTGGGAATTTGGCTCAGTGGCTTAAGCGCCTGTCTGGCAGGCGTGAGGCTGTGAGTTCAATCCCCAGTACCGAAAACAAAACAAAACAAAACAAAACAAAACAAAAAAACCCTAAAAACTCAGAAACACTATTCTGTTGAGAATACCAAGAGTATGGGTGGAAAGCCAGTTCACAGAGAGTTTGCCCATGATTTTAAATCAGCAACTCTGCAAAGGCCAGGGCTAGCGATTGGATTACACCAGCAAAGGCACTATCAGTTTGGATCAAATGAAAGACATAGGATAAAATCTTTAAAAAATAGAATATCCGAATTCTTGGGTTTTTATATTGGAAAAAATAAAGATATTTGACTATAAGCATGCTTTATTTTTCAAGAGAAAGATAAAGCTGACCCCAAGTATGATACAGATTTGATCAAGCTGTAACTCAGTTTCGGGGCATGGGACCAGTAACTCAGCTTTCATGTTTCAGACTTCTCTAGCCCAGCACCTGTGGAGCAAGGATACCAAGAAATGCTGAATGGATTAAGCCATTACCTATTGGTCTGAAGACAAAGCTGCCATCAAGTGGGCCCAAAGGGCAGTATGACTAGAAAAGAAGGCTTATCATCAAGCCTTAAAATCAAGTGGAATTTGCCTCGCAAGGTTTTGAAATTGATTGGGATCCATTACTCATTCCTTCTTCCTTATTTCTCCCTTTGGGGGTAGTGATGTATATTCTATGCCTGTCTTATTCCTGTATTGCATAAGCACAAACCTTGTCTGCTTTTACAGGTTCACAGCTGGAGAAGCATTTTTCCTTAGGATGAACTGTGCCTTGACTCTCACCCATACCTGATTTAGGTGAGACTGTGGAATTTAAACTGATGCTGGAGTGAGACTTCTTAGTGTTGTTGTCGTGTGGTGAATGAACTTTACTTGAGAGGAAAAACATGTATTTGGGAGCTAGATACAGTAATGGTACAGGCTAACCTATGACCCTCCAAATTTGTAAGCTGAAGGCGTCACCCCTAACGTAACTATATTTGGAGATAGGTTCTTCACAGAGGGGATTAAAGTTAAATGAAGTTATGAGAACAAGGCCTTAAGACATGTTGTAGTGCTTTTATAGGAAGAGATGTCAAAGATTTCTCTCTCCACACATGCTTTGAGGCATGGTGTTATGAGAAGACAGAGAAAGAAGGCTGTAGTCTACAAGTCAGGAAGAGAACCCTTAGTGGAAATTTGATTTTTAGCACTTTGATCATGTATTACATATCTTAAAATAAGAGAAATGTATTTATTTTATAGTTTTGGGTGATAGAAATCTGAAGTCCATGTCTCAGTGAAGTGATTCACTCTTTCAAGTCTCCGTAGTTCCTGCTGGTTGCTGACGGTCTTAGGTACCCCTTGACTTGTGGGTTCACACCACCCTGTGCTTCCATGATCTCCTGTTATCCTTCCAGTATGTCTTCACACTCTCATTTTCTTCTTCTTGCAAGAAAAATCACCTAAATCCCGTAAAACCTTATCATAACTTGGTCACATGTACACAAATTCTATTTCCAAATGAGGTTATACTAACAGGTAGCAGAGGATAGGTCTTAAACATACTGTTCATGTATGTGAAAGGGCACAGTTCATTCTTTAATAATACACCAGGAAAAATTGAAAATAGTTAAGCATTAAATGAAAATATCTATTATTTCTGTATGTAGTTGCAAAACCAAAAGTATTCCAACATAAAATGTTTGAAATCCCATATTGTTATTGCTGTTTTTTTAATTCTCTTTTAAAGAAAAAAATGAAAATGTACTTTTGTAAAAGTGTGCTTGTAAGAATTTTAAAGAAATATGCTTACAGCAGGTAAATTGGCAAGCTTCCAACATCTGTGAATGCAAATATACTCTATCTGTATAACTATGATAATATTGCAAGTCACCAAAATAAATATCATATAGGTTTTTAATTATATAGTTACTCATTAGAAAACTTTGCATGAAGCTTTTATCTTCCAGTGTGGTCACAATATGTCAAATTATGGTAGCAGGTAACAGATTCCCTTTTCCTTTCCATCTGTGTGGCCTCATGATAAATGATACAGCAGAAATTTAGCATATACTATCATGGTAAGGAGGAAATGAGAAATTAAAGTTCAAAAACATAGAAATGTTTTCTTTTTAACTCTGTAACTTTGAGAGACATTGAGAGAAAATCAGAACATACGTGAAAATAAGATTGTAGATGACAGGAATATTTATATTCTACTTAGATCTGCCTGTCAGGCAACTCTCAGCAAGAAAGACAATTCTGTGGAGCATGTGGGTGGTAGGAATACAAGACGTTTATTACCAGTCTGAGAAGGCAAAGGGGGTTGCAGAAGAGCATGCAGAGGTATAAAGATCTAGAAAGCCCACTAGCCAGGAAGGAAGTTCCTATTTATGAACCAAATTGGTGAGGTGAAAAAGTCAACAGCTGCACCATGCAGGTGATGCAGTCATTTGATAACGAAGGATATGATAATGTCTATATCTATGATTCATTCAACCCCAAATAAATGCATTTGCCTACAGTGACAGTGTAGGTAATGCGAATGCATGGAGGTGTTGAGTGAATGTGGTAAAATGGCAACTTTCTGTTCTTCTAAGAGGATGAAGTCACTCAACAGGAGCTCATTGTGGCCACATTAGAACGATCACCTAAAGTTTCCAGATTATCTGATTTTCAAGAGAACTGGAAATTTAGATACCAGTAATAGTTCAGTTAACTGTTAAAATAAAAAGCATACATTAAAATTACCTTATGACATCACAGTGTTATTTCTGAATATATGTTCAATGAAATTAAAATCAATATGTCCAAGGAGAAATTTACACACATCTTCGCAGCAGCACTATCCACAATAGCTATGATACAGAATCAAGCAAGGTGCTGTCATCAAATAAATATAATGTGACTTGAAAACACAGTGCACCATTCTTCAGTCTTTAAAAAAAAAAGAAACATTGTCATTTGTGACAATGTTTAAATGAAAAAAGCCCAACACAAAAGACACATAAGACATGACCTCACTGACATGTGGAATGTAAAACTGGCAAACTTACAGACCAGACTACAATGGTGGTTATTAGAGATTAGAGAGGATATCAGGGAAATGTTTGTCATATGCACAAAATATCAGTAATACAGTAGGAATAATTTTAAGAGATCTATTACACAATATGGAGACTGTAGGTAATAATAATCTATCTTTTACTTGAAAATTACTAGGATAACTTGTTTTAAGTGTTCACACCACAAAAATAAATGATAACTATGTGAAGTTATTTTTGCTAACTAAATTAATTTACCAATTTTTCTGTGTATACAAATTTTAACATACCATGCATTACATGATAGAGATGTATGTTTGCCTGCCATTTTAAAATGCATTAATTTTAAAAATAAACAAAAATCTAACCTCGATATTCAACAAAAGTCTAAGCTTAGTGTTGAACTATTTTAACGTTATATTTATCATAAGTAAATTAATTTTAGTAATATATAAACTTACTCCATATTAGTTATGTAGAAAACACATGACATATGCACCACTTTGACTTCAGCAATACTTTTCTAAGGAATGAGGAACTGAAACATTGTGACTGTCACTCTTACTGTATTAAGTGATGTTGCATGTTTTATGTCAGTGAACATAATTACAGTGACAATAAACAGTTAAAGAACCAGTGAGCTTTAATCCCAGCATTTGGTAGGCTGAGGTAGGAGAAGCATTGTGAGTTCGAGGCCGGCTTGGGCTACAACGCGAGTGCAAGATTGGCCTGAGCTACATAGTGTGACCCTACCTCAAAAAATCTAGGGCCGGGAGTTTGGCTCAGTGGCTTAAGTGCCTGCCCTGGCAGGTGTGAGGTTGTGAGTTTGATCCCTGGTGCCACAAAAAAAAGAAGGAAAAAAAGAAAGAAAGAAAGATAAAGAACCAGTGAGAATCATTCTTTGTATAGTCAACCATATATTAGCAGATACTTCATCATCATTAACTTTCCCTTTCTTGGAAACGTTAAAATAAAAATGACATTTTTTTTTGCCATTAGAAAATTGTTATATAAAACAAGCAAGAAAATCACATGTATATATGCAAATAAGACATCAAATGAAAAGACATCATATTTTATTTAAGAAACCCTAAAAAATTCAGAAAATGTAATCAGAAATTTAAAAAGTTAAGAATAGAAAGTTAATACAAACTCAAATTAGTAATAATTTTTTTATTTAATTCTCTTAAAAGTTTTGCATATACTAATAAGAAGTCACATTCACAGGTTTTTTAAAAGTTCACTAGCAGTTTTCAGAGTATCAGGACACAAAGGACTCTATGCAATTGCT
Source organism: Dasyprocta punctata (assembly GCA_004363535.1). Classification (NCBI taxonomy): domain Eukaryota; kingdom Metazoa; phylum Chordata; class Mammalia; order Rodentia; family Dasyproctidae; genus Dasyprocta; species Dasyprocta punctata. Next base: position 5,652 of record RJWM01037873.1, on the reverse strand, counting down.
ACTGAAAACATCAATGGAAGGGATGAACTTTGGCTCCATTCAACAGGTCTTCACCAAGATATCTTAAAGGCTGAACAAAAGCAATAAGTAGAAGAATGTTATTTTCTCTTGATATATATTATAAATAGATGGATGCTTTACGCTGTAATATGGGCAAGTTCACTTATATAAAAAAAGTGCCACCTATTGTGAGCAGAAAGAACAGAAATGCAATATTTTTAAGTCTTCAATGTACATACGAATCACTTGTATGCTATAGAAACTCATTGGTACTAGTAAAGGCCTCTTTTCATGTGATTCTGAAGTAGTGATTTTTCTTTAACAAAAAAGTAGCTTAGATTTTGTCACATCAGAAAGTATTCAAATGTTCGACATTGTACATCAAAAATTATTCATAGTACTCAGTTGATAATTTTGTTAGAATTATATATGTATATACTTGTACATGTATACATTTATCTACAGTGCCTCATGTAATCTGCAGACATAAACATTTTATGCATGAAATACATCCAACAACACAATCATGTAAGTAAAATCACATTACATATTTATGAAAGATTTTTCCTTTTTTAGTTGGCTAAATCATAATTTTTCCAAGCATTACACCATTAACTAACATTCACTTTGTCTCCAGTACATTTACAGTTGCTAACAGAATTGCAAAAAGAAAACCTTAAATGTATGTTCTTACTTTATTTGTATGGAAAAAACTTCTAAGGATCAGAATGGTTGTCTCAAAGGATCTGTGAGGCTTTTTATTATTATTGTTTGTATTATTATTATTGTTGTTGTTACTTTGTAACTAGTTACTAGATTGTTTCTCCAAAGACTAATACAACTCTTTTAGCAGCAGTGTTTGAAATAAACTTTTTCTCATATTCTCATCTATAATAAATTGCTGCTATTTTAAATTTTTGTAGGCTGATCTATATAAAGTGATGTGGCAATTTTAGCTATAATTTGGGTTCTTCAGACCTATTGATGAACTTGCATATTTTAAAAATGTTTGTTTGCCATTTGACTTTATTTTATGCAGATTTTCCTTCCATGATTTTGCTCAATTACGCTTTGGATATTGTGTGCACACATATAAAACTTATATATGTATTAATCATTTTCATGGTATATGCAGCTTATAAGAATAAACATATCTAACTCTTTTCATTTTAAAGATATTAATACTTTGCATTTTAATGTTTTTCCTTAGGTCCCTGGATGTACTATTGTTCTTGCTTAGCATAAATATGCAACTTAGAAAAGGATGAGTCACATTTGCCAAAAGTTGTCATGTATTCTGACTGTGGGTATGGAATTATGAACAAGCACGCATACACAGAGGGAAACTAACATGAGAATGCACCCTTTCTTTGCAGTGCCAGAGTTTCTCTCCATCCTCCAAAGGAACACACCTGTTTTGAGATAACAAGTACATTCCCTTCACTTACCTCACTGGGTTATAAAGTCCCATTCTCATCACTGTGGCTCAGAGTGGCTTCCTTTTCTATTCCAAAAACAGAATGATATTTAGACACTGAAATTAGTCCAATATTAAAGCCATATGACATACTGGAGTGTTCTGAGAGAAAGAAAATAATTACTGGGAAATATAGCGCACCTACCCTCAAGTGCCTGAGAAGCACTTCAAGCCTCTGAGAAGACTGTCCCCAACAAAGAAAGCAAGTGGATGCAGTGTGAGGAATAGAACATCTGTCCTAGCCCTTAAATATGTTTCCTGAAGTAGCAGCAGCAAATGTCAAATCCTTTGGATTGAACAGTGAGACAAGCCCCTCTCACAAGTTAAGGTGCCTTTGTGCAGTAAGGACCATGAGCACTGGGCTATTTCTTACAACCCCACACAATTATGCTCCCCAGACAGACTCAGTGCATTGGTGCTAGATGGAGGTTCAAGAAAAGAAAAGGAAGCACTATCAGATGAGAAATAAGGCCATCATTAGTAATGGTTCCTCTTAGAATAAAGATATGGAACATTCAAGCTTTTACACTTTCAGTAAAAACAGAACAAAATACCAAGTTCAGGAAAGACAACCAAAAGGAAGTGGCAGTGGAAGAAACCAAGAAGGAAGATGCAGGTTAGAAGGCACAAAACATTGGAAATATAGGCTCAACGAGTCTAGAGAACTGATATACAACAGGAGCCCTGTAGTAACACCATGCAACTGTGTACAGGATTCCTGCTAAATGAATTGACTTTACTTATTCTTGTGCCCAAATCCATGCAAGTCAATGAATATTATAATTTGCTTCATAGCTAGTAACATTATATAACATATGTGTATCACATAACATCATGTTGTGTACCTTAAATATACACAATAATTATCCCAAAACAAAGAAAATGCAAAATGCCACCCTGGCTTTCTTTTAGAGATTAATTTCTGTTTTAATAGAATAAGGGACAAGTCATAATATTCTCCTTCATGGTTGTTGGTACCTATGTTGGAAACAACCATAGGCCAGTTAAGCTAGAAGCTTCCATATAGTTACAATATTTTTTTCCTCTAAAACTAACTTTCAGTTAATTACTGTTTTCCCCCTTACATGCATCCTAAACTTCTTATTATAGGTTTTGGATCTTTTCCCATTGTTCATTAAAGTAGAGTATTCAGTCTTGGTTGCAGGCATCAGTCTGAATCCCTCCCCACCAGTTCAGCTACAGACTCTCAAAGAATCCACTGACCAGAGGAAGTATGCAGACTCAGATCATCTGTCTTGTGGCTTGAATTCATCTCTTTGTATCGAATGCGATGGACAAAAGATTCTCCTCTTGAGAAAACTGACAATAGAAGTCGTAGGTTACAGATCAACAGGACCACACAGTAAAACTTTCCCTCCTTTCTGTGTTTTCTCAGCAGTGTAATCCTACATATTCTTTACCCAGCCTGTTACTTCCCTGCTTTCCCCACAGAATGCTACACACTTGAATGAAAGAGGCACAAGGTTAAATCATCCCCAGTGGCACCATGCAACAACTAACCTTCCCCACAAGGAAACAAGGAGGCCTTTATACTTTGCCAGAGGTTTTTCTAAATGCTTCTAAGAATATTTCCTTTTCCTTCCATCTCATGATAAAGTCCTTTTCATTTGTCATCTGCACTGTTTCAAAATGCCATTCCTCTCAGTACTATGGTCCTCTTCAGTCTTTCACATATCCTGTTGCCAAAAGATCTTCCTAAAAGCTAGCTTAACTATTTTACTTCCCGGTTTGGTATTTTAATGACTACGAATCATCTTGCCATTTAATGTAAGAGCTGCACAATTTGTTCTTTCCTTGTCAGCAGTTTCTGTCCTTATGTTTAACTTTCACTTTGGAACAACAAACATGCCACCCTTTATACTCTACACCTTCATATGTCAGTCCTTCCTTATCCCTGGAATGCACCTCATTCACTTCTTTGAACTCTTGTCTTGAAAATGTGTCTCAAAGGTTTCCTAGAAGCCTTCCACATTCCCTTGATCCTTTCAGTTAATCACTCATCGCCATGATGAATTTCTTCCTTTTCATATAAATGCTTAATGCAATGTGACTGTTTACATTGTTAACTTTTCCACTAAACTTGAAGTTCCATGAAAAAAAAAACCACTTTATAATCTATTTATGCTCTTTCAAAGCCCAGCATATTGCGTGGTTGAATGATAAAAATTTTTAATAACGATATTATATTATGAGCAAATAAATTTGAGCAAGAAAAGCTTCATCTAGGCCATAAATATCATATCCAATATAAAGTGCCCATTCTATAATATTCTAATTAAACATGTAAATAAGGTAAAGGAATCATCAATGCAGTTCAACTCCTTATCCCCATTGAATTATTTTCCTCTTTCTTCTGTGAATTTTCTCAAATCTATCCTAAGTACCTACTTCCTGTTCATTTGATACTTGAAGCTGTTTCTATAGTTGTGGTTGTTTGTTTTTATCCCAAGAAACACCTTATCCTGTAGACATATTAATAAGTCCAGAATTTGACTCAGACCTGTGAGCCTCTGTATCTGTCTCTTTTTCAAAATCCAGGCGAGGAATCCAATGAGAAGTGCCAACAGAATTACTCCAAAGATCGCCACCACAACAAGAGACTTATGCCCTTAAAAATAAAATAAATACAAAGAAGCATCAAGAGAGATGAAGATGTCTGATCTGGATCCTAATTGTTAAATATCTCTTTATTCAATTGCAGGATCCCTAAAACAAATCCAAGTCCTCAGAACTCCTTTGGACTTAAACTCTGAATAAGAATATAGCCGATTGGTCCCATACTCACAAACCCCATGCTGTACCTGGTGTTCTTGATTCTGAAATTCCTGTAAGAGAAAAGAGAAAGAGATGAGATCTGGGAGTTACAGAGTAAATATTTCTCATTTGTTTGGATAGAAACATCAGGATTGTTTTCCCACTGTATTCCTGTGCCAATACACCCTGTCTTTATAGGACACCCTGCAATGCGTAACCTGTCTTAACTGCCAGTTGTTCTGCTTCCCCAGGGTCTTGGCACTGACCTGGCAGGCACTGCACTGCAGCATCTTCCTTGTGCCCACAGTCACTGTGCCCCCATGGTCTGGCGGGACAGTCCCACAAAGAAGATTCATTTCCTCTGCACTTCACTTGGCTGAGCCATACGGGTCCAGTGCCCTGACCGAAAGCTGCTTCTTTCAGCGCCTTCACAGCCTTGCCGCAGCCGAGCTGGCGGCACACCACTTGTGCGTCATCTAAGTTCCAGGAGTCATCACACACAGTTCCCCAGGAGCCTCTGTGCCAGACCTCCACGCGTCCGTAACAATGTGCAGGTTTTCCCTGATCTTTAAGTCTTATTTTGTCTGAAAAATCAGAGACACTTAGATTATTTCTGAGAAGTTTAAGGCTTCTGAAAGATTGCAGGAGAAAAGAGAGGTTTAAAATTCTGGGATTTTTGGGGGTTTATTTTTGTGGGGTTTTTTTGTGGTTATTTTTGTGGGTTTTTTTTTGTGGGTTTTTTTTTTTTGTTTTTTTTTTTTTTTTTTTTTTTTTTTTTTTTTTTTTTTTTTTTTTTTTTTTTTTGTTTTTTTTTTTTTTTGCGGCACCGGGGATTGAACTCATAGCCTTGCGCCTGCCAGGGCAGGCGCTTAAGCCACTGAGCCAAACTCCCGGCCCTGGTTTGTTTGAGGCAGGGTCGCACTATGTAAAATTCTGTTTTTAAAATCTGTTTAAAAACTCTGTTTCATGTGCAAATGTTTTAAGGGAACTTATAGAATGTTGAAAAATATTTTGTCATACATTTCTCCAAGGACTGACATCTATATAGATAGAACTCAAACACAAAAAAAAAACCCCTATGAACCCCAAATTAAAGAAACCAATCGAAAATGGGAATAAAAATGAATAGATACTTCTCAGATGAAGAAATGCAATAGGCCAATAAATATGTGATAAAGGTTCAATATCATTGGCCATTTGGGAAATGCAATTAAAACAATATTAAGATTCCATCTCACCCCATCAAGAAATCAACCAATAAGAAATGCTGACAAAGCTGTGGAGAGAAAATAGCCCTTTTTCATTACTGGTAGTAGTATAAATTGAGATGATCACTATGGAAATCAATATGGAGATTTCTTAAAAACTAAAATAGAAATTCCATTTGACCCAGCTATTCC